>NQII01000062.1:1341403-1390267 GCA_002778355.1 Clitarchus hookeri | reverse complement strand
ATCTCCCTCCTCAATTGCTATCATCACCCTTATTTCCCATAATGCCTCACACCATAATCCCCACCGCTACCCGCTTTATTGCGGCCGAGCTCCCTTTCCTTTCACAAGCAACATGACTCACAATGGCTCCGAATATCAAACAGATATCTCATATCCCTGCCTATTGACATTACAACTTAAAACCGAAAGGAGAATGGAAAATACATTAAAAAAAAGACCCAGAGCAGAAAAAAAAAATAATGGATAAGAAAATAGAGCAGAAAAATAGCTTTTTCCCCTTACCCTCCTATATAGCATCATCCCTCGAAGCTTTCCCATTCTTTCGGCTTTTGAAATCATTCTTTTGAAATTAGAGGGAATTCAATTTGAATTTGTTACATTATTTAAATACAGCACACGAGTCAACCCCCTCTCTACTATCTACGATATGCGAAATAGCTCTCTCTTTCTTTTCTCCAGCGTCCTTTCAGTTCCACTTCTGAATGCAGATTTAATTTTCCCGAAAAATAATTCTTTACTTTTCTTTCCATTTCGCCTATTCATTCTTTTGTGCTTCTTTTTTTTTTTCTCCCTCCAGGGAAAAATGTAAGCCGCCCAAGACTCAGAAGTGTATTATATGGTATCTACATTATNCAATTTGAATTTGTTACATTATTTAAATACAGCACACGAGTCAACCCCCTCTCTACTATCTACGATATGCGAAATATCTCTCTCTTTCTTTTCTCCAGCGTCCTTTCAGTTCCACTTCTGAATGCAGATTTAATTTTCCCGAAAAATAATTCTTTACTTTTCTTTCCATTTCGCCTATTCATTCTTTTGTGCTTCTTTTTTTTTTCTCCCTCCAGGGAAAAATGTAAGCCGCCCAAGACTCAGAAGTGTATTATATGGTATCTACATTATTAAACACTAAGAGTATCGTAAGTCGGCCATTTTGGGTAGCTAGTAGCAGTCAGGGTCTTATACTGACAAAATACAAAACGAAAGTAGAGTTTGCAGCATTACGTAAGTCTACATCTGTGAAAGTGAATTTCGTTTATTTTTAAGGAATGGTTGTTATGTTCTGATACTTCTGTACTAAAACGCTTAGAGCAAAGAAAATGTATTTGCACAGAATAATACTGTAACATTTAACAACACTTCTTGCGTTGACAAAATTTTTTGAGAACAATATCAGAGGTAAATAAAAGAAAATTCTACCTTTTGCTGTACAGACTCTTGGGCGGGAAATTCATCTAGCGACTACGGAAATGGTAAAGTTATGTTCAAGGAATATTATTGGTGTTTTATACAAAATATTACAGAAAGCTTCGTGGGAAAAATCATTTCAAAACCAACGGATCGGAATTGAACCCCTGACCTTTCGAATGTCACTGCGCGGCTTTAAATAGCCGTATAGAATAAGGATAGAAAAGTATAAACACACAAAAACCAATTATAAATGTTTGCCGTCTATCAGCAAATTGCCATTCAAATGAAAATTATTTTAAAGTTAATTGCTTATTTATTTATTTTAAAAAAATTCGTTTGCTGGGATAAGCCGCACGAAAACAAATCTCGAATTTCGTCTGTTAAATTTTGCACGTTTAATGTTAGACATGTGAAACAAATAAAAAACGAGCAATTTTCGAGCTATCTCCCACAAATCAATGAAGGTATCTCTGTATTCGTAGTAAGAAAGTCCTCGAAACTATATCAATACAATTGTGTTCTTTATCTACAAATTCTACAATCAAGTTTAAAGCCAAACTTGAGTACACAATAAATGTTATAATGTCAGTGAAACATCATATTTTTGTTGTAAAATTTTCAGGAGATGATGGAACAGAGGCAGAGGGTGGGAAAGAGCATGCAACAAAAAAAAAGGGGGGATGAGGGAGAATGTTACAACCACCTCTCCGTAAAATGATGATAACTTCCCTAACATAAAAATNAAAAAAAAGGGGGGATGAGGGAGAATGTTACAACCACCTCTCCGTAAAATGATGATAACTTCCCTAACATAAAAATAAATAGCTTGAGCCAACATATTTTTTCTTCTTTTCTTGTCGTGTGGAAATGATTGCCGTGTGTGAAGAGAGGGTGCGACTCACATGTGATACACACTTGCCTCCAACCCCTAACACATGACTATCAAACACTAGGTTGGAGGGAGGAGGGGTGAAGCAGGGCCATCAAAAAAAATATTCCATGTCATAACCTCCTCTCCTGCTCCAACTTCAACCCCCCTCCGCCCTTCTGCCCCTTGGCTTTCCTGCCTCTCTCGCGGAAAACGGTTTTTTCTATATAAAAGCTGGGGAATGTAACAGTCGCATTAAATCTTGACGCAGAAAATAAATGGATGATGAAAGACGCCCTTTTAGCTTCTCTAACCTTTCCCAAATCTCCGGCGATCAAGTCGACAGATTCCCAGTTTTACTTTTCTGGAGACCGGGGGACCGATTGTTCCGTGCAAAAGCGAGACACGTCTGCGAACTCTTGGGGAAGTTAGAATAATCATTGAGGAACTATATGAACATAAACTTTTATCTTTCAATGCTGTCGGAATATATTTGCCTTTATAGCAACGGCAGGTGAATATCGTTTTCTATTCCCCGTTATTTTTACACTGTGCTTTGAATAGCAACTACTTCACTTTAATATAAATTACACCACCTTTTAAATACATGGATATCAAAATCTTCATAAATATTGATTCTGATTGCACGACTAACTATATTTTTATATTCTACTCAACANATACATGGATATCAAAATCTTCATAAATATTGATTCTGATTGCACGACTAACTATATTTTTATATTCTACTCAACAGGATTAAGGATAAGTCATCCATGTAATTTTCCCACGAAAGGAAAAAAAAAGTAGTATCCATAAAACTTATAGTAAAATACCCTGTTACGTCTGCTGGTTTGGTCTGTATTTGAAAGGTTGTTGAAAATAAACTGTCAACATCGTCATCGACCAAATGACAACACTTCAGTGGATTATTTTAAATTTATAAAACAAATAAATATCTACAACAGCTCTTCTTTACGTACTCCAATAGCAATGTGTATCAAAACAATGAGGATATTACTGGTAATTTAAAAAGGAAAATTGTGTGCAGTACATTAAATAAATTAGAGTTATGTAATTATTATTTAAGGTACCCACAAACCTGTTGTTAAAACTGTATCGCGGAGTTTGAAATTCACGATTTTCCACGAAGCTAATAAACGAACGTCCGATGTGCTGATATAGTTTACAAAAACAATACACGGTTCATGCGACGCCTGTTGAGTGCTTTCAAGACGTTACGCACATTAGAAACACCATTTAACAGCATTCTAATGTAGCTAAAAACGGCTTATTCAAAGCGCTGTATCTCATCTTATGCGCGTCAGGTACATACAAAAATAGCAAAGGGCCCTGCATTGAACTTTGCTTCACACTTCCCGGCAATATAATGATAGGGTCACAATTTAATGTCCCGAAAGTACACGCAGCAAGGCGAGAACACTACACGCATATTTAGAGCCTTGCGCTTAGTGGCGATGGTGCACTCGTTGCGCGTAAAACTATAGCCCTTATCGCTACCACGCGTCTCGGGGTCTCAAACGCGGAAAATGGCTCCAGTTAGGCGGGGCCCTTAATTTGCTTCCACTAAAATGACAAAACATTAGTACCGGTTGTCGATTGGCGTATGAGATACGCGTCCACGCCTCATATGTGCCCTGTCATACTCTGGCACACACAAGAATCTCACACGCTGGATACTTGCTACAGCGATCTCTCCCCTCGCCCGCTCCGACCCCTGTATGTCCCGTCCGTAAAAACGCGGCGAGAAATTGAAAGAAAGCGGAAAGAGACAAAACGAGATTTCGCCCCCCGCTTCCCTCCCCCCCTCTTTTATTCTGCGTTATCAGCACGGCCCAGTGACGTCGTAAATAGCGACGTTTGATCGCGTCGAATCAAGTTTTATTGTGCGAGAAGAAAGGGGAGTGGTTGTGCTGCGAGATGTCTGGCTGTGTGTAAGAGGAGGGGGAAGGGGGAGTTGTCGCGATACGATCTATGACGTATAACTGCCGGGTTTACATCCGGGGCTCTCGGAAATATTGTTTCAAGACAGCTGCGTAAAAACGAGGCGTATGTCTATATAGGGTATTGATCACGGGAAGTTCGATACCTGATGACTGCAAGTGGGCCGGGAAGAGAGAACCATTTACAACAACAAAACGCCAGTCAGCGATGAGGCATCTCTATAACTTGTTTACGATCTTCACGCGAGCTAAGTAATGAAAACATCCACAAAAAATCTTCCAGAAAACAGAATAAATTACAGTACTAGCTCATTAATTTACGGCATTATGTTTGTTATAGAAGGCACTCAATACAACAGCGAGAATATAAATATTATATTTTGACTGAAGAGCTGGGTTGTTCCTACCCTTTAAACTTCAATTGTTTTATATTAGCACAAATTGCTCCACAAAATATTTTGAACATGACTTATATGAGTTCATTAACATCCTCACTTCGCAGCTAAGTGCATGGCCTTTAAAAATAAAGGTTGTTTATGTATTGTTAGTTAAGCCTGAATCAACATATTTTTAATTTTAATACTAAATTTTTGCAGGACTTCTATTTTTAAAGATTAGTTATGGCGGAAGGTTTAAAGAATATGATAGTGTTAGTTATTTTAGGTATATATCTATGTTTCTATTTATTTTGTACAACTATGTTAAATTTGTAGTTAAAAGAAGAATGATTGAGGAATATAAAAATTCATTTTCAAAGAAAATATGTAAAAATAAAAATAAAACACTTTTGAGAAAAACTGTCTGAAAGAAACCGGTACTTTTCAAACACAAGACCTCCGAGGTGTAAATCGGATGACAATACATTCACAATTTTTTTTTTTTTCAGTGCACTCCCGACCTGAAAATGTCAAAATGGCTTCACATTAAGATGCGTATACATGACGCAAAATGAATTTCGTCCGATTCCTCGCATGAGAAATATCATGCTAGAATATTGGGAATATCTCACGAGAAAGAGGTCACGGGTTGAGCTTGCAGTAAAATACCTTCTCGCATGAGGAAAGTTGATGGTCTCGGAGAATTGTAACTAGCCATAATGGTAATGATTAATTTTCACTAACATACCTTGTTATAAAGTAGTGGCTATTGAATACAACAGAAAATTCCTTGTACTCGTATAACGATTTCACAATACTATTTGAAGTCCACTCCACATCCAAAACAACATTCTCAATAGTTCTTCACAATGAATGTTTTTCACCTGATTCCTTTTAGCACAGTTATATTCTATGCTCTTCTCCTACCTCTCTGGTTAATATATGCCCTGAATATCCACAAAAAACTGGTACACCTGCCTAACATCGCGTAGGACCTCCCGAGCATGCAGAAGTGCCGCAAGATGACGTGGCACGGACTCGACTAATGTCTGAAGGTATGCAAGAGGCATTTCACACCATGAATTCTGCAGGGCAGTCCACAAATAAAATCTGAGCCAATTTCAGAAAGGGTTGCACGNAAAACGCCAGTCAGCGATGAGGCATCTCTATAACTTGTTTACGATCTTCACGCGAGCTAAGTAATGAAAACATCCAGAAAAAATCTTCCAGAAAACAGAATGAATTACAGTACTAGCTCATTAATTTACGGCATTATGTTTGTTATAGAAGGCACTCAATACAACAGCGAGAATATANCAGTACTAGCTCATTAATTTACGGCATTATGTTTGTTATAGAAGGCACTCAATACAACAGCGAGAATATAAATATTTTATTTTGACTGAAGAGCTGGGTTGTTCCTACCCTTAAAACTTCAATTGTTTTATATTAGCACAAATTGCTCCACAAAATATTTTGAACATGACTTATATGAGTTCATTAACATCCTCACTTCGCAGCTAAGTGCATGGCCTTTAAAAATAAAGGTTGTTTATGTATTGTTAGTTAAGCCTGAATCAACATATTTTTAATTTTAATACAAAATTTTTGCAGGACTTCTATTTTTAAAGATTAGTTATGGCGGAAGGTTTAAAGAATATGATAGTGTTAGTTATTTTAGGTATATATCTATGTTTCTATTTATTTTGTACAGCTATGTTAAATGTGTAGTTAAAAGAAGAATGATTGAGGAATATAACAATTCATTTTCAAAGAAAATATGTAAAAATAAAAAAAAACACTTTTGAGAAAAACTGTCTGAAAGAAACCGGTACTTTTCAAACACAAGACCTCCGAGGTGTAAATCGGATGACAATACATTCACTATTTTTTTTTTTCAGTGCACTCCCGACCTGAAAATGTCAAAATGGCTTCACATTAAGATGCGTATACAATTTCGTCCGAGTCCTCGCATGAGAAATATCATGCTAGAATATTGGGAATATCTCACGAGAAAGAGGTCACGGGTTGAGCTTGCAGTAAAATACCTTCTCGCATGAGGAAAGTTGATGGCCTCGGAGAATTGTAACTAGCCATAATGGTAATGATTAATTTTCACTAACATACCTTGTTATAAAGTAGTGGCAATAGAATACAACAGAAAATTCCTTGTACTCGTATAACGATTCCACAATACTATTTGAAGTCCACTCCACATCCAAAACAACATTCTCAATAGTTCTTCACAACGAATGTTTTTCACCTGATTCCTTTTTGCACAGTTATATTCTATGCTCTTCTCCTACCTCTCTGGTTAATATATGCACTGAATATCCAAAAAAAAAAACTGGTACACCTGCCTAACATCGCGTAGGACCTCCCGAGCATGCAGAAGTGCCGCAAGATGACGTGGCACGGACTCGACTAATGTCTGAAGGTATGCAGGAGGCATTTCACACCATGAATTCTGCAGGGCAGTCCACAAATAAAATCTGAGCCAATTTCAGAAAGGGTTGCACGTCTGTCACGTTAAACGATTCTCGTCAGTCATCGTTTGTCCAGTTATTTCACAATCTTTTTCCGGCCGCAGCGATGTCGAAATTGTGATATTTTATAGGATTCCCGATATTCACGGCACACTCGTGAAATGGTCGTACGCGAACATCCAAATGTTATCGCTGCCTCGGAGATGCTATGTTCCATCTCTCGTGCACCGACTATAACACCACGTTCAAACTCACTTAAATCTTGATAACCTGCCATTGTAGCAGCTGTAACCGATCTAGCTGCCGACCTCATCGCGTTACTCTGATTGGTTCCATACCTTGGTTATTTGCATACGCACGCCTATACCAGTATTTTTTTTTTTTTTGGCTCTTCAGTGTAGAATTGAACGACCAACAGAATCACTCGCTGTGGGAATCCTGGCGGACGATGCCGCTAGGCGGCGAGTTATCTCGGGGATATCCCGTTTCCCCCGCTCTTGCATTCCGGCGATGTTCCATACTTACCTCACTTCAATCTCATCGGCTTAAAGAAATCGATGTTACGAGCTGACCAAATCTCTTCACTCATTAGTGCGATATTTGCCTTGCACGAGATATTCTCGCATGAAATTGTTTTCTTGCACGTTTTTTAATGTTTCTTGCGTCGAGTAAAATAGGTTTCTTATTATATATATTGTAGTATTATATTTATGTATTAAAATATACATTATATTTTAGTATATTTTATACTCCAACAAGAGAAACCCAGGTGCAATTTCAAAATGAAATTTTCATCAAACCCTACATAAGCTAATCCGATGGCGGCGTATACTGTACGTATTTATACTGTGCGTATGTATACTGTGAGTATGTATACTGTACAGAGTTTATATCGAAGTGTAGGCATCGATGGTATTATTTTGTCCAGTTTTAATTTGTAATGACAAAAAAAGTCTCATCTTGTCTTTCCTTTATTGCAAAATATTAAATGAGAAAAAAATACACATTGCATTATTCTTCAGCTTGTAAATCACACGTTATTATTTAACAGTTCTTGTTTTAAGTTATGTACTCATGAAATAATTTACTACAGATACAGAATTTTACATTAAAATGCCGATGAAAATAGTCGAAGCGTTGACAAATTAATGATTAACGTATTAAGGGTAAACGCGTGTTTCAATATAGCATTTCCGTTTTCAGAACTATTTCCCAATACGAAACAATATAAAATGAAAAACTATTTTCTAATAATAAATATAATATCAACTCTAAACTTCGTGTTTTCTTCCGAGCACTGGGTCAATAACTCAGAACTCAAAACAAAAATACGACTATTCAGTACCGAGAGGGCGTGTTTTATTTCCGTTATACGTATATTCTGAAACCAACTGTGGAAGGGAAACTTTACCAGATCATGGCCTTTTAAATCTTGTCTGTCGTTCCTATTTTTCGTCCCTTCCGCCCCCATTTTTCAGAATTCTACAACTAATGTATTCCTGTGTCAAGCTGTTTCGTTTCCATATCCGACTTGAGCCCAGTTCTCTCGTCTTTCTGTTGCCAACTACCTCCTACGACAATCTTTCCTCCACTTCTCCCAATCTCTCATGGACTTCTCACGGAAAAAAGGCCCCCCCCCCCTCCTTATCCACAACGTGTTCCGGAAAATTCGATTTGGATGACCACGAAGAGCCGGTTCTATCTATGGCGCGCGATACTCGGTGTGTCTGTGTGTTTTTGTGTAAATACACCCCCTCCGCCCCTATCTCTCACTAGTACTCGCCCTTCTAGACCAACCCCTCGCCGTAAACAGGGGTTGCGGAAGCGTATGACTCATAGCAGAGGGTAACTAGGACGGAACATAGAACCCAGTGTTGCTAACAGCCTCAGGGGTTTCGTGTTACTTCCCAATCGATTTATATATGTATTTTTTTTTAATCTACAGTGACGTAGTCTTGGGGGTATGTATGGGGGTTGTAACTCACCCCTATTCCCCCAACCCAAGCCATTTTGTAAATTAAGGTTTTCGGGTCCACGGTGGTTCAGTAGTTGGATGACCGGCCTCCGACCAAGGCGAACCGGGTTCGATTCCTGGCGGGGCCGCTTTCGGATTTTTGCACGCGGGGATCGTGCCGGACAATGGCGCTGGTTGGCGGGTGTTCTCGGGGATCTCCCGTTTCCCCCGTCCCTTAATTCCGGCGCTGAGTCAAACTCACCTCGCTTCACCCTCGTCGGCTCTCAAGAAATCGATGTTAAGTGCCGCCTAAATCTCTTCGCCTCACTCACTCATTAAAATTGTCCAACATTAATATCAAAATTATTAATCAACATTCAGTTGTGGTATCAACGCATAATTGCCATAAACAATTGCACATTTTATTATATTATATATTAATTTTTATGCCAGTTTTTGGGTTAATTAACATTTTCGTCACCACTGACAATGCAGGTGTAACCATATCTCTACCCATCAGTCAGTGTAACCCTTGCCTTGAATAATTTCTCACTTCGCCACTGAAGGAGAGCATTTTTCCTCTGCTCTTTTTCGCAATATACTTGCCTGACAAGCCCGATATACTCCTGTGTTAATCAGAAAGTATTNCATTTTTCCTCTGCTCTTTTTCGCAATATACTTGCCTGACAAGCCCGATATACTCCTGTGTTAATCAGAAAGTATTTTGCTGTAGGTGTATTGGAGACGAAATTTTCTGACGGAGAGATATATTTTATTCACGCTTATGTAACTGTTACGAAACAGGCAGTTTAGTGCGCTTTCAAAATGGCGTTAATACAGATTTTTTTATTAAATTGGGACATTGACTTCCTTTCTGTTTTATGCTCTCAGCAATTATAAACAAATGTTTGCGCTTGGAATTTGAATAATTACCAACTTTAAAAACAAAACACCCAGGTCGTTAGGTTGTGTGGACTGGTATGATAATATTACGCGACAGAGAAACATTAAAACTAATGATAACAACTATCTTCGAAGCTATCAAGGAGAATTTAAATATTTCAAAATATCAGTTAAAGAGCGCGACAAAAAAAGTTTAAAAAATATAATGCTTACATTCTGCTGTTTTGGACAGTGGAGTGGCTTAGAGAAATTGTACCGCAGCAATTTTCAAAGGTTGTTAATATTTATTTCCCCATTTCGAACCAAATGAATCTATCCAGACACAAAATTAACTGAGCAATCAAAAATATAGTCACAAGTAGTTTTCAAATAAAATTGACAGGAATAGAAGTAATTTCCGATGATAATTTTATTCTATACACGTGTTTCATATCTTGTGGAACATACGATAGAGTTGCTAAAGATTATGCAATCAAAATACATGTACGAATTAAAATAAAGCCAAATATTTAATCTGTGTAAGGATGGAAATCGCCGATAAATTCTTTGCCAGCAAGTGAACGGCACATCAATCAAAATAACTCAGTAAGGAAATAAAATTATATTAATTAAAAACGTGCAAAAGCTGGAACAATGAAACGCTACACGTCACAATCGTTATGTTAAAGAAGTTAAGAGTTTTTCACATAAATCGTCTGCATTTGGAATATGTGCTATTTATAAACAGTCAAATACTGTTGGTGCATTAATTCAAGGTTTATCTTCTCATAAATATATACACAAACATGTTTCGTTCCTAGTAGTATCATTTATCTCCATAATCCCAAATTATTGTGATCTCTATGGAAACGCAGGCATGTCTTAAGTTTATGGTTTTCCAAACACGCCCCATTACTTTCTCGAAGACTCAGTTTCATTCCAAACATCATGCATGCCAACAGAATATTCTTCTATCAAGAGGGATAATCGCCATATATCACACGATTAGACATTGTGTGATATTATAGACGAAAATATCACTGAAAGACAAAATATCTGGTTTGATTGTAAATACTGTAGATTCACTACAATACGCAGGACATAGGGTTACTGCGGTGATTATGCAAAGACACAAAATTTTGCGTATGGTGGACAAGTTTGGGTTTGCACGGTAACACGGACTTTTTGCTTGAGTCTTCACTTGATCATGTAATTTTTTGGGTGCTGGCCCTAGCCTTATTCAATATTCGTACGTAATTCATCGATTTAATAAAAAATATATTGTATAATTCATTAAAAACATTTTCTAGGCGTGTCCGGTTTTGGATTATTCCTCCTACATTTCACAAGTGTGCGAATATTTGGTACACCGAAACTATTACAAAAACCAAACCTTTAAATTTTTCTTTCTAAAATTTAATACGTTTGCTANTGCTTGAGTCTTCACTTGATCATGTAATTTTTTGGGTGCTGGCCCTAGCCTTATTCAATATTCGTACGTAATTCATAGATTTAATAAAAATATATTGTCTAATTCATTTAAAACATTTTCTAGGCGTGTCCGGTTTTGGATTATTCCTCCTACATTTCACAAGTGTGCTAATATTTGGTACACCGAAACTATTACAAAAACCAAACCTTTAAATTTTTCTTTCTAATATTTAATACGTTTCCTANTAATATTTGGTACACCGAAACTATTACAAAAACCAAACCTTTAAATTTTTCTTTCTAATATTTAATACGTTTCCTAAAACATGTTACTCAAATAACTGTACTAAAATAAAATTGAAATGTTGGCAGAATCTGTTAAGTTCTACGAGAATTTTACGTCAACATTAATTTGTTCCTTTTGCAACCAACTCACATAGTTTGCATAGGTACTTAAAAGGAAATATTTTATAAGTATAGTGATACTGTGNGTTCCTTTTGCAACCAACTCACATAGTTTGCATAGGTACTTAAAAGGAAATATTTTATAAGTATAGTGATACTGTGTGTTTATTGATGGATCTACCCAAATTTTATTTCATATTTTAAATTAAATTTATTGTATTATGTAACACTATTTATGNTGTTTATTGATGGATCTACCCAAATTTTATTTCATATTTTAAATTAAATTTATTGTATTATGTAACACTATTTATGAGACAATACGTAATGAATATTTTTAAAAATATCCTTACTAATAATTTTTTTAAACATTTGATAAAGCTAATATTTTGTTAATATTGTGTTTAACTTTCGCTACATTTTGAAGAAAGCCGGTGAAATATTTTTCACTTTCGTTATTCGGGAANAGTTTATTGATGGATCTACCCAAATTTTATTTCATATTTTAAATTAAATTTATTGTATTATGTAACACTATTTATGTGACAATACGTAATGAATATTTTAAAAAATATCCTTACTAATAATTTTTTTTAACATTTGATAAAGCTAATATTTCGTTAATATTGTGTTTAACTTTCGCTACATTTTGAAGAAAGCCGGTGAAATATTTTTCACTTTCGTTATTCGGGAAANGTTAATATTGTGTTTAACTTTCGCTACATTTTGAAGAAAGCCGGTGAAATATTTTTCACTTTCGTTATTCGGGAAACAAAAAGTGACATTCACCAGTTTGCGCATCTGAAAATGTAGGTTTACTCTGAGTTATTCTTTGGCGTTATTCATTATGTAATATTTTATTTATTTATTTATTAGTTATTAGTTTGAGTTTTTTCTTGGTATTTTATTAATATTTAACGATTTTATTTATTTTATTGAATATGAGCTTTTTATAATAAATGGTACTCAAATATTAATAACTTTATTATTTGATTGAATATCTTTAATTTTTATAGGTTTATACGTATAGGTTTCACTGGTGGAAGTGAAACCTATACGTGGCTGTTAGCACGTTCTCGCCCTCACTCGCGGAGGCTTACCGCATGAATCCCGTTCCCATAATGCGCGTGGACACTGGGTCACCGGCGGCTTAACCAGGCGGAAGGAAACGCACCGCACACACAAACAAAAAACACGTTGCCCTGGTTTTTTGTTTTTTTTTTGGTTCGAAACCCCTTTCGCCGTGCTAGTTCTCTTTCGCCGTCGCGAGAGAGGAGCTTGTGCTTGGGCGAGGCGCGCGGCGGTAACGCGTGAAACACGATACGGACTCGTTTTGTAGCCTTTGCTGGTGGCGCCAGCGACGGCGGAGCCGGTAACCTTAGTCGCTGCGCTCGCTAGGATAGGTCTTGGAAATGTAGTCGGGTCAGTTATTCCGATCCCCCGTCTTCTATAGGTCGTTCACGGCTAACTAAGCACTTGGGTATTCTTCCGCGGACAATACACCATCGCAAATATNCCCGTCTTCTATAGGTCGTTCACGGCTAACTAAGCACTTGGGTATTCTTCCGCGGACAATACACCATCGCAAATATATATATTTTTTCAAGTTTCTAAATGCCTTTATTTTTATGAGGATATTTTATTTTGAAAGCTTGCTTACAATAATTAAAAAAATAATAATTGCCAAAATTTAGGAAAAAAGCATACAATAAAAAAAATTATCTTTCTTTCATTTCATTATATCTTTTACCTCGTCTTCTAGAAACAAGATTTCGAGCTAGAATCTCAGTTGTTCCGCAAGATGTACGAAGTGTAGGCTCGAGTTTAGCTGGGTTTCCATAAAAATCTATTTAAAATTAAATGTAAAAATGTTACAAATGTATTTATTTTTAGGCTTAAATGAAATTAAAAACCAGAAAGCAAACGAAATCATTTCAGTGATCACAAATGTTTACCTACAACATTTTAAATCAACTTTAAGATATAGACTACCAACTTTCTGGGCGTATGCCATTCAGTGTCATTCAGTGCCATTCAGTGTCATTCAGAGCCATCCAGTGCCATTCAGTGCCACCCAGTGCCATCCAGTGCCATCCAGTGTTNTGTTCCGCAAGATGTACGAAGTGTAGGCTCGAGTTTAGCTGGGTTTCCATAAAAATCTATTTAAAATTAAATGTAAAAATGTTACAAATGTATTTATTTTTAGGCTTAAATGAAATTAAAAACCAGAAAGCAAACGAAATCATTTCAGTGATCACAAATGTTTACCTACAACATTTTAAATCAACTTTAAGATATAGACTACCAACTTTCTGGGCGTATGCCATTCAGTGTCATTCAGTGCCATTCAGTGTCATTCAGAGCCATCCAGTGCCATTCAGTGCCACCCAGTGCCATTCAGTGCCATCCAGTGTTATTCAGTGCCATTCAGTGTATAGTATATGGGTGGATTCTTCACACTTTTTAAATCAAATCTTTGAAAAAACACTGGTTACTTTCTAAATACGTAACGTATCACAATCTTTCATACTGTACCACAGCGCACTATAAGTGCTAGATAAAACATGTCAGCACCTTTGTGAATATCTCGTGCTCAATGATAAGTACATTAGTTCCCAGGTTCATTTGTGTTAACATAAAACTATTTTATTTTCGTTAAATTCAACGTTTCCTTATGTTTTCTCAATGAATTATAATATTTCATATGTAATTAATATGAGTAAAAGAGTGGGAAAATAAAGGTGTTAGTAATACCTAGAAAGAAATAGTTGTAATGCAATATAATATTACACTGAGTGCGTACGAATGCGGTGCGCTATTACTGTGGTGTAATTTTCTTGACTCGGTTAAGCTGTGTTTGCAAGAAGCGGAGGAATAGCCCGAAAGTAGAACTTTAGCAGGGCTTCAGAAAAGTTGGAAGTAACTGTGACTGAATTATACCCATTAAATTTCACGATGATTATAAATTCCTTATCCATTCGCGAGAAATCGCTAATATATATTGTGTTTGTTTTAGGTATTGAGAGTGTTCCCCATCGAAGATAGGATGATCGCGGTTCGTGCTCGTCTAAAAGGACTCACGTACGATGCAGAGAGAGCTGATTGCACACAAAGATTTAGGAAACCTGGCCCTACAAATGTGACCAAACACCATCTTGTCAACAAATTCAATCACGCAGGGAGTGTAAATTTGTCCACACAGTGGATTGTAGAACATCAAGCTTGCGACTGAGACGCAGAGTCTGTGCACGAGGGCTTCGTTCAATGGCTTCCTGAATCCATAGCACGGTGTCTTCAGGCACAGATGGCCTGCCTGAACGCCTGAACGCTCTCCACCCTTAGTACTCCCTATGCGATTTAATTTGTTGGCGAGATGGCGAATTGTCACATTTGTAGGGCCAGGTTACCTAAATCTTCTTGTGCAATCAGCTCTCACTGCACCGTACGTTGGTCCTCTCNTGTCACATTTGTAGGGCCAGGTTACCTAAATCTTCTTGTGCAATCAGCTCTCACTGCACCGTACGTTGGTCCTCTCCGAAGAGAACAGACCACGGATATCCTCTCTTCGATGGTGGACATTTTCAATACCTAAAACAAACACAAGTTATAGAAGCGATTTCCCACAAATGAACAGGGACTTCATAATCGCTCAGGTAGGAGAACTGACGTTTTTTTGAAGAACGATATCACAAGAGGGTCAACTTACCCTGAACAGCTAACAGTGTAGTGAATAACGGTGACGGGGCAATGCGTATCCAGGGTTACCAGAACCTGCTCTAAGATAGTGTTCGCACCGCGGAGGTAGGAACAAGAGCAGTTTATGTCCATCGTCACAGTGTGACGCCCAAAACATTGAAAATGTCGCGGAAGGTTTTTTGTATTCAATGCACGTGAGACGTGGAAGTTTTTAAACAAATGACAACTAACGAAGCTGAACTTCCAGGCTGAATATTAACATGCTCTGACANTGAGACGTGGAAGTTTTTAAACAAATGACAACTAACGAAGCTGAACTTCCAGGCTGAATATTAACATGCTCTGACACAATAGTTTAGTTTTGATTTATAAAGGTTAGGTTTCCAATGTTGTGGGTGTTACAACATGGCGAACAGACCTTCAACACCCCTCGGGCTCGCACCTGCGGCGTCTTGATGGTAGCTCCCACGGCGGAGTGTGGAGCTGCGAGAGGTTGTAAGGGTAGGAAGGGGTGGGGTGGGCCTAAACGGCCCGCGGGCCGCACTCACGTATGCGCGAGACGTGGGAGCAGATTAGGCGGCGAGTGGGCCAAGAGCGAGTAGGGGTGGTCGGTAAGGGGTGCAGAGGAGGTTTGCGTCTACGGGGGCCCATATTGCGGCTCATTCATTACTCCGGGCGACTGCGATGCCGCCATAGGCGCCACCTGGCGCCACACCACGCGTGCAACAGCGACACAAGAGCTCGTCAAACTGGACGTCGAGTTTTTTTTTTCAACTGGGGATCTTTCAGATCCACCTGTACGGATGCTATCTCTCATCGTTATGAGAGCGGTGAAGCCTTGACGTCTGTGAAATAAGACATTTCAAACAAAGATACTGAAAATTCACGAACATTTTTACGTAAAAAGGTCTTTTGAAATCAGACCGAGACATGCGCCACCAGGACACGAACAGTCACGTAAGTTTTGCGGGCTGATTCATTGCGACACTATAACTCAGGATTAATAACTCGATTGAAACAAATGTCTCGCTCGATCGGATATACGAGTACGATACGAACGTAAGAGTTAATCACGGGCCGCGGTGGTACCTAGGCAAGCCGAGTTCGATTCCTGGCGGGGCCGCCTCCGGATTTTCTCATGTCGGCGGGTCTTCTACGGAGTTTCCCGTTTCCCCCCGCCTTTGCGTTCCAGCGCTGCCCCAAACTCACCTCGCCGCCCAAATCTTCTCACTCACCAACATTATATTGAATCGGCGCCGCGCACGCGTGAAGCACGGGTGGGGGCCGGCGGCGAGCGGAGGTTATTCTGGGCGTGGGGAAATTTTCCGGATAGTAAACCTCGTGACTACGGCGTGTTAGGGCACAGCTTCTTGGCTGTAAACGAAAGATCTTGGCTGGACCTTTCGATTTAAGCCACAAAGGCCAAGCATCCATTTCGTTACTTTCATTGCATTGCCATCCCAAGGGAAATATTACCCGGTAAACGCAGACGTAATAACGTAAAACCCACGATTTTTTTGTTTTTGCGCCCAAATGTATTCCAAAATACTGCGGCCTGTTAGTGCTTTTGTGATCGGTCTGGGCATTTTTGACGCGGCTTAGCTTTCCACAGGACAGTCATAAACTGTTATGATTCAGGCAACGCAGACCAGCCAAGAGAAAACTGCAGCGACGCGCTGGCATTCAGGTCAGGGGAAGAATCCGAAACACATTGCGACAGTTATAGTTTTTAAAATATAGCACCGAAGCGCCAGCGCATCTTCCCTTTCATTGGCGCAATATACGGGAAAGTTACGATACTAATAAACTACACTACGCTTGGAAACACTTTGAACGGAGACGTCCACGCAGGTATTGAGGGAAATTCGCACAAAATTGCTTTTCCTGCGCCCATTTCGCTCTCAGTTGTGAACCAACTGCGTTCATCTTGTGACAGAGATTTTGAATTGTTTCCTATTACTCACCTCGTCTCAGATTCGTCTTCTTGTAAAAATGCGCCCCGTATCGCGGATTTAGGTGAGCAGAACGTTCAACATTAGAGCACTTCTATTTAAACTGACCCGAAGGAACAGGAAAGCTCTTTCGTACACACACAACTTCCAACACCAAAGGAAAATTTTCTGACGTATGCAAAGTACGCAGAAACCCAATAAGCAGTCAAAATATCCCGCTAATATCCCGCTATAAGCCATTATCTCTATTTACAGATTCATCCCCATTTGTCCAATTCTTCCCCTATTTTGCCTTCGCTTACGTAAATGTATTCTCCAAAGATAATAAAAGGGAGGGGAGTGATGTTTACTCTGATCTAAATTACTGAACTCTAGGTATTTTTTGTTTCTTCTGTAATTTCTACTAATATGAGTATATATTGTTATCTTGTGCGACCTCGTAATGCGATTTTTTTTACACGCACGCAAAAATTAACTAAGGTACGTAATTTCACCAATACAAGTTTAGCCACTACCCTGTAATTTAATTTACATTGAAAAACCTTATCGTCTTCCGTTCACGTTTTGTATGACAATAAAGTGCGAACATTTAGGTTAAACATTTTACACTGGAAACTGGAATAACAAGAAAGTGCGAATCAAGAAATTAAATTTAATTGATTGCTCTTAGCTGCCGGGCTTATATAGGTTCTCCCAAGGTACTCAGAGGAAAAATTTCAATGTCCAGCCCGGTTTTCGAACCTGGAAATTCGCGGTCATGATAAAACGCCTTCACCAAAGTCATGGAGGTGAATAATAATAGATGCAAGTAGTAGTGATGCTAGAGTCTTTAAAGGGCATACTGTTTACTTATTAAAACATTTAAATGTGTAGGACATACTAGGATAGTCCTTAAACCACGTAGGCCTGGTGACAGTGTTTTAGTGACAATTTGGTTTGTATTATTGTTATTATAACAACACAACACATAGGATGACTCTTTGATCTAAGCTAAATGTGTGGGTAAGTAAGTCCACAATAACATATAGGTTTATTGCATAATATCGCATTTTCAAAGCAAGATTATCGTAGCTCATAAGTACACTTTGTGAAAATATAAATATTATATTATTTTGAAGTACAACAAATTGTTTTGACAGTATAATAAATTGCATTGACAAAAGTATTGCTTGGACGCACAAGATAAATTTTAATTCGCTTTCTCAAATATGTATGTTTTGATTTACGACAATCTTGTCCTGGTAATTCCATGTATAAAATAATATGTTATATGGAGTGTTAAACCATATATTACACATTGTATTATAATCTAGCACATGAAAATTATTTTGACTGTGATGTGGAAGCGTGTTTCGTGTTCAAACAAGGACCTAACGTCGAGATTGCCACTGCAGGTACTCCATTGCTGCACGGAACCCTAGAGCTGCGCGCCTACAATTTAGGCAGCCACCCGCGCACTGCTGTATCGCAAGGCGGCCTACGTGCTGGGTGAAGGAGAGGGCGAGCAAGGCCCCCCTTGCCAGGAGTGGCTAANAGTCCACAATAACATATAGGTTTATTGCATAATATCGCATTTTCAAAGCAAGATTATCGTAGCTCATAAGTACACTTTGTGAAAATATAAATATTATATTATTTTGAAGTACAACAAATTGTTTTGACAGTATAATAAATTGCATTGACAAAAGTATTGCTTGGACGCACAAGATTAATTTAAATTCGCTTTCTCAAATATGTATGTTTTGATTTACGACAATCTTGTCCTGGTAATTCCATGTATAAAATAATATGTTATATGGAGTGTTAAACAATATATTACACATTGTATTATAATCTAGCACATGAAAATTATTTTGACTGTGATGTGGAAGCGTGTTTCGTGTTCAAACAAGGACCTAACGTCGAGATTGCCACTGCAGGTACTCCATTGCTGCACGGAACCCTAGAGCTGCGCGCCTACAATTTAGGCAGCCACCCGCGCACTGCTGTATCGCAAGGCGGCGTACGTGCTGGGTGAAGGAGAGGGCGAGCAAGGTCCCCCTTGCCAGGAGTGGCTAAGTTTTCTCCGACTTCTTCAGGAAGAGGGCACGAGATGGTGTCGAGGGGTTAGAACCGGGGGTTGTTGGCCGGGGGGAGGGGTATAACTCAGGTCCTGGCGTCGTATGCGTGGACACGCCTGCCTCCAAATTGGTTTCCTGGAGCATACTGATATGATTGCCAAGGAAGGAAGGGGGTTGCAGGGCGGACTTGTAGCAGGGCTGGAAGGGTTATTGCAGCACTTGTGTAGTCGTGGGGGTTGGTGATGGGCGGGATAAAGGTTGAGGAAGAGGGTGGCCGTCGAGTCACAGGAATTATTGATCAAGGAAACAATATGTCGCGCGCTGTTTGCGGGTGGGATATTAGTGTCCTGCGGGCCAAGGCAGTTTCTCCCCCTCAGCCAGTCCCCATCCCGCTCAACCTGTACCAAACCTCCTGAAACACAGCGCAGCTTCCTCGCTTGTCTGATCTCCGTGAACCTGTCGGACGGTCAGCTACTATATAATTTTCGTATTTTTATAAACAATAACAATTTGCACTCTATGTTGTGCCAGGCTATTCACATTAATGCGAGCACTTTTGGAATAAACGTTTTAAGGATCACTGCCCAGAAAAACACATAGGCCTATGCGTAACAGTGCACTCTAGGATGCTGTCTATCAATAAGGTTATAAGATAAATAATAAAAAATATTTGTAATACTGACGTTGCATTGAGAATGTAATGTAATGTTTACNCAATAAGGTTATAAGATAAATAATAAAAAATATTTGTAATACTGACGTTGCATTGAGAATGTAATGTAATGTTTACATATATAGCAATTGAATTTAAATTTTACTGTTTTATACACAAACGATCAAAAATTTGCACATCATTCATTTTTTCCTAAAAATTACAGTTTAACTAGTATGACGTATGAATAAAGTGAGGCAGTCCATGGAAGCATTAATCTTACATATAGGTGAAAAATACAAAATTAGGATAAAAGAAATTCCTGCACAGGACTTTCTAAAGGGCTCAACTAACGGCGAACAGTCGATGTTTTTTCTTATTGCGGTCTGTTAAACAGATCTCCGGTTACCGGAATTGCATTGCATTACTCTTCGGATGCATTAAAATATGGTGAACCTGGTTGACACAGAAGTGTAAAGAGTTAAGCCTTCGCAAGTCTAAGCAGAACTCATTTTACCAAAANTATGGTGAACCTGGTTGACACAGAAGTGTAAAGAGTTAAGCCTTCGCAAGTCTAAGCAGAACTCATTTTACCAAAACCTTACTTAAGTGACAACATTTAGAAATGCTCTTCGTTATCCAGGCATCCATTTAGTTATTCTAATGACGTTTAGGTTTTTATCTTCCTGATAACAGTTGTCGAACTTCAAAGTCAAGGTGGATTAAGGAACTACATTTCGATCAGGGCACTTTGTTTTTATTCTGAATAAGAAACGATTTCCTGTGCCTTCTCGGTAAAAGTTTTTTTTAATTAGTATGTAAACCGTTGTCGATCAGTCCTTGCTATAAATAAGGGATGTTAAAATATACAAAATTATAAACGTCACCATAATCGTACCGTATGGTCTAACGTCAGTAACATCGAAATTTTTCGTATCATTGTAGCGTGCAGAATATTTCAACTTCGCGTAATTATCTGTACGCGAACAAAAAAATTAAATGATGTCCCAAATAAACTTAAGAATTTAATTTTAAGGTTTGCGAAGTATGGTAATGCATGAAAATGTAAAGGAAAACGATATTCCATTACAGTAAATTTAAATATTCTTATCATACGTCTAACTATGGATCGACGTCTTAAATGCCTTTTTTTTATCGNTCCATTACAGTAAATTTAAATATTCTTATCATACGTCTAACTATGGATCGACGTCTTAAATGCCTTTTTTTTATCGTATCGATGCATTTCTGAATTACATCGATCTATTTTTAAAGGAGTAAATCTGGGATAACTTTTGAGCATTATATATCGTTTCAGAAAGTTCTAAAATTCCGTCATAGGGAGTGCAATTTTATCTTGAATTTTTCTGCCACGTTCGAGCATTTTTAACTAGGTGGCACCTACCCTTCATCCTATTCGGGAGGTTGTGATTTCGATTCTGATGGTCTGCACTGCATGACTTTGCAAAGTAATTTCATATCCCTATCAGCTTACACCACTACATAAACAAATAAACACTTCTTTGAGGTTGCGCAAAAAACTACTGAAAAAAAGACTGCAAGTCAATTTGAATTCGCTAATAATATTCGCGACAAGTCTGCTTGCGCGGATGAAATTATCATCTGTACTGCTCGTTTGTTCTGNATTATCATCTGTGCTACTCGTTTGTTCTGTTTTCTCGGTATATAAAATGGCACCAACTGTATTAATGCTTCAATATTAATCCTTCCTGAACCAGAACTCGTAGCAATACTGCTTATTATCCCCCACACTACCCGCAGTCATTTATGTAGAATAAATATTTATAATTTTACAACTCTTCAAACGAAACAACGAACTTATACACGTAGACCTATAACAAGATATAATAGAACATGCCATAAATACGGTTACAAATATTTTTCAAAGAAATTGTATATAATATGTTAAAGAGTTTTAATTAGCATTAAACAACCAATTTAAGACATAATAGTTTTATTTTAATAATAAATTTAAATAATTTTTAGATAAATGTAAATTTGGATACCAATAATTTATTTAGGGAAATACAGAAAAGCCTCTTCTACACATTACATAGTTGTGGGCATTTACTCAATATATGAAATAGCCATACCACTGACCGGCGCATTAATTTCCCTTGGACAACAGATGTGTTGAGCCCACCTGGTTAATTGCTTGGTGCATTCCGTTGATTACCAAACTTCGCATTAATGTCATAACACACTGCACCTGAGTTACACGGAAGGAGGGGAACCCGCGAACAATACAAACTGATAGCGACATATTTCTTCCTAGGGCAGTTAACATTTCCGGTATTTCGAGCGAGCCAGCAAACCTTCTAAGGGAGGGGGGGGGACGGANGGGTCCGAGCGCAGATAATTAGTGACGGCATTATGTGGGATAGCAGTACAAATAATAACTGTTTGCGGCTGGGGTGGCTTTAATTGGAATTGAAGGAGAGGCGGACCCGGGGCTAGACAATGAACGTCATTCCACGCCACAGGGTGTCCCAATAATCGAATCTCACTGGGTCTGACCACCAGACATCTCGACCGAAAGAACACGCATTTGACCCGTTCGAACGCCGCGTCGACGATCGTGGACACGTTGCACGGAACTGTATTTATGACCGGACACTACACAGCAAGGCTCCAGTGTTCACTCTTCCCTGCAGCCAATCTGATTTGCGCAATTTTTTTTTTACATCTTTAATGCCAGTATCATCGAGCACGTAGCACGTAGTTCACTGATTGAAATACAAGTCCATAACACAAGTACAGCGCACACAAAAAAATATCGTTAGGGCAACACGTGAACACAGAAATTAATGTGTAACAGAATAGAGTGACTTTTTTTTTCTTCGAATCAGTCTTCGAGAAAATAAACATTTGCGCGTTAGAGCATGTACACTAATTGCTTAGTTGAAATAACAGTTTTTTCTCTTCAATATCCGTGCAGTCGCAGTGTGCGCGACTGTGTCCGTAATATACAGGAATGTTATTTTTTTACCCTGGTTGTACGCTGCTAGGCCTAGTGCCCAATGATCTTTCGGGCAACTGATTCGTAGAACAGTCTAGCTTATGAATGGTTCTTGTTAATGTAGGCGAACACGAATAATGGAGTTAATTGTTTGGGTTAACGAAAGATACTGCAAATATACTATATAATAGATCTCTCACATTTCATTGAAGAAAAAAAAACCAGTCTCCAGCGTAGGTAAAGAGCCTCCTTTGCCCTCTCCCGCCCTTGTAGCTGAGCACGAAGAACTCTGAATGATTCACGTCCCCGTCAGCGAACAACAAGACCACTGCTTTATGTCAACGAAAAACAAGTACTGCATCAACCTAAATACACAACAAATGTAAATAATATTAACCCCCCAACATATTGTCCCGAGTAAACTTGTTCACGTTTNGTCAACGAAAAACAAGTACTGCATCAACCTAAATACACAACAAATGTAAATAATATTAACCCCCCAACATATTGTCCCGAGTAAACTTGTTCACGTTTGACGTGTTGCAGAATAGGTGGAATCATGGTCGGTGCTGTAAAGGTGCTGTACACCCATGTGGGCATTGCCTTTCCTTGGGCAATGCTTTCGGTTACGGCTGACACACCAACTGTTTTGTAATTGGTGGTGTCTAGTGTAATGTATCTACTGAAACACTTCCCATACGTTCCAAAATGTCAGGTATTGTACGGCATTTGTAAGTACTTCCCACACCAAAAGGTGTGAGAAGTAAATAAATAGTAAATAAATAGTAAAAAATAAGTACATATCGCCCGTCACTCTCATGATTTGCAACACCTGAAATAAAAAAAATCTAATGTGTACGTTAAGATGTTAATTTGCAACACCTCATGTTATAAACCAATGCGGCTGTCAAACACTCAAATAAAATGTTTTATTGAGCAATAATTAATATTATGAAGATGGCAGTTTAGCTACNCAAACACTCAAATAAAATGTTTTATTGAGCAATAATTAATATTATGAAGATGGCAGTTTAGCTACGAAGTGTATTGTAGCCAATCTTTGGGTGTGGATAGCAACCAGAAAGTACGTGGGCTGGATTTTCTGATAATTAAGTGTNGGTGTATTGTAGCCAATCTTTGGGTGTGGATAGCAACCAGAAAGTACGTGGGCTGGATTTTCTGATAATTAAGTGTCCCTTACTAAATGTGTCTGTTCGGTGGTCAAATTGCGAGTCTCGATGAGAGAGAATATTTAACATGCTGGTTTGTCCATTTCGAAACAAGAATGTGAAGACTTCGTGATCACAGCCATAAAAAGAAAGATCAATGAGGTTGGACTTTTGTCAGCACTGGAGAAACTTTGTCCTAGTGTACTTGACAAATTACTGACGATATCAACCTCTCCCCTTTATAAATTTTTAACTGAGAAAAGCAGGTACTCCACCGCTAATATTACGTACAATGAGTGCATGAAGTTTTGAATGAGACAATTTGTCCAGATCACCAAAACCGTACTTTTGAAGAAAACAAAAACCTACGAATCACGTCTTTCAGAAGGTGGAAGGATAATACAGAATACTGCTTTAATAGGCTGGCATCGACTGATCCCTTTGAATCAAAATTATAAACTTAGATAAGTTAAAATGAATAACTTATATGGTCATTAGGAATCCGGTGATCCCAGCAGTCAGCCTCCACTTGTTTGTAGTTGAGTTTCAGTAAGATAACCCATAGGCCTGTTTGAGTGTTTAAATATTACAGTCTGAGTGTCTAATTTTCACAAGATTGCCAGCAACACATATGCATTTTACTATCATGCCTATGCTATCTTTTTTTATAAGAAATTAAATCGGAAAGCTACTTCCTATAATTTTCTACAAAAAAATACTGAACGCACGTACGCAGTAGTGAAATTTGTATTCAAGGGGCTGATTTCAAAGAAGTCTTCGTTTTAGCACTAATGTAGTGTGAACATGAGCGTTTTGGCTAGATTATCTCGTTTGTTTTGTTTAGCGAAACGAACAATCACGTTTGCGCGCGTCCGTATTTTCGAAGGCCCTGTACTTTCGCACCTCTCTCCCGCTTTAATTTCGCCGACTTACTCCGAGGCACGTACAGTAGACGCCGGGTTACCCCTCCCCCCCCCCTCGTGATCTTCTCCGGCTCCCTCACCTTCTCGCCAATTCAATCAGGAATTCTTTTCCTTCGGCCCCCCTCTCCCCCTTCGCGAAGACCACTGGTGGTAAGCTGGTCGGTAGACGGCGGCGAGCAAGGAAACTCTTGGACTCACGATGTGCGAATCATGAACTACACTGTAAAAAAATATATTTTGTAATTTTTACTGAGCAATTGTTTGAAGTTTTGCAAATGTTTGTGCCGACCTCCCGTGGCGCTGCCGGTCTGGGATGCGGGAGGTTCTGGGTTCGAATCCCGAGCAAGACATGGGTGTTAGGTTAAGCAAGGTCATAAATTATTTTCCAACCCATCCCTTGATAAGCCTTCAGGAATAACAGCGGGAGACGTTAATTAGCCCTTTACAATAAAATACAATACAAATGCAAATGTTTGTAACAGTAAAAAAATNTAACAGCGGGAGACGTTAATTAGCCCTTTACAATAAAATACAATACAAATGCAAATGTTTGTAACAGTAAAAAAATGTATGTTGTAAAATTACTCGTTCGTAAAACTACATGTGCTGTGTTTGTAATAGACCTCAATATATGTCTGTGTTATTTTTACCCGTATCCAGAAGTTCATGCGAAATGGTGGACACTGAACAATAGAAAAACGTATACAGAGTGTTAGGTAATTTTCGGATGCGGACTGCACTACACGAATCCATGGTGAAAACTAAGAAGAAAATGCTCTTACGTAAAAATTATTATACGCTTCGTTTACGAGAAAAACGGCGTGAAAGTTCAAAAGACCATTGTAGCAGACATGTGGTATTNAAAATTATTATACGCTTCGTTTACGAGAAAAACGGCGTGAAAGTTCAAAAGACCATTGTAGCAGACATGTGGTATTCCAATTAGATAAGGGTGAGGTGATGTGGCGATGCTGCAAT
Organism: Clitarchus hookeri; assembly: GCA_002778355.1. Classification (NCBI taxonomy): domain Eukaryota; kingdom Metazoa; phylum Arthropoda; class Insecta; order Phasmatodea; family Phasmatidae; genus Clitarchus; species Clitarchus hookeri. The sequence continues at coordinate 1,364,299 of NQII01000062.1, read as the reverse complement.
TAATGTGTCGTCGTAAGGCATGCGGCAAGGGAAAGANCCAATTAGATAAGGGTGAGGTGATGTGGCGATGCTGCAATTAATGTGTCGTCGTAAGGCATGCGGCAAGGGAAAGAACCGAACGCAGCATTGCCAAGGAGGCCACGTGCAGTGAGTACTGGGACATGGCAATGGCCATGAGTGCATCTGGCGGCCGAGCTCCGTGCATGCGGCATGCATCCAACATGCGAAAAAGCGCACTGCTATGGGCAGGGCAAACTTCGAACACCTGTTATGATGTTTCGTAAATTTTGTAAGTGATGATGTACACTGTGCTTAACGTGGAGTAAAGTCTTTGTAACTACTTTAATGTGGTTTTTTTCGTAAACTAAAGCCCTTACTCATTTTTACCACGGAGTATTTTATACTAAGTTTTGACCATAGATTCGTGTGGTGCGTTCCGTGACCATGAATTACTTGACAACCTGTACAGCTGTTTGTGCGTAAACTAGGGGGCATGTAAAGTTTAGTTGCGTTCATTAAGAAATGTATTGCAAGTTTGAATAACGTTAAAAATTTTAAAGAACTGAAATAACCATAATAAAAAACTACAATTTTTAATTTACGTGACACTAGTGCCCATTAACTGTTTGTGTTTCATATCAACAAACTCTTAAAATGAAATAAATGCGTCTTCTTAATCGTACAACTTCTTTAATATTTTGTGGCTATTTACTGCTGTATTTAATACAAAAATATTTTTTAAATTCTTAAGTTAAGATGGTCTTGTGTTAAGAATGTGAGGAAATAACGCAAGGGACATGGGTTCTAGCTCACGTACTGGCGAGGTGTCGCTTTTTATTCGTGAATTGTGTTCTCTGTTGTTAATTCATCACACTGTTTTCTATAAGAAAAAAAAATATGTTGTTGTCTGCTTTTTAATACAAGCCACCATTTTAAGCATTACAAATGTATGTTTTGCACGGTTTTCAATAAGACTATTCGCAGGATTTTTGTAGCAACTGGATTTCAAAGAAAATTTCTTGTAAAATTCGAAAAAAACATTTACAGTGTAGGATGGGGAAAAGAGGAAGTGGGTGAGAGGGAGAAGCTGTGTCAACAGCAATCAGCAGATCGTCTCTCCCGAAGGAGACTGAGGGGCGGTTTTGAAAAGTGTTCCTGTCCGAGCGAGACGACAGTTGCACAGAGGAAGGGAAAATCTCCCGATTGGAACGGCTCTGGTTTCCGTACGTACCCTTCCGCCGTTGGGTAGACTGGGGGGGGGGGAAATCACACCCTACGACGATTGCATGAAAAGGAAAGGAGAATTTCAACCCCGTCAGCTGAAATGTTTAATTCTTCGGAATTTCCGTAAATTGACTCGGGCAGTGAAACGTTTCCTTTCGCTGTGGGTTCTCAGACTGTGGTGCGCGAACCCACCCGCGGTTTGCTTCAAATGGTTAGTTGAAAATCAATCGATCATTAAAATTAAAATACAAGGTAAATAAACAAAATTTCGGGTTTTGCTTCCTTTCTGAAACCAATGGCAGCTAAACCCGAAGTGAAAAATAACTCATGATGAACCTACAGTGCACAATAAGACACCATGCGTTTTCTGTTCCTAACAAAACAAATGAGATCAAGATATTTTTATGTTATTTTAAGACATTCGAAAATTATAGAAAAATTAACATTAACTGAAAAGCTATAACAAATAAACAAACGATTGTTTATCGCAAGAAAATATTTACTCCTTGGTAGGTTGCAACGTATTGTGTTACAACATTTTTTCTTACGGTACAACCTCTTGTCTTGGGCGTGTTGCTATATTGCATACGTCGTTTAGTGCTTAGAAATGACGCTGCACTCATCAATCGGACAGAATTCATGCACAGAATCTAAAACGGCCCACACACGGACGATTCTGGCTCGCGAGCCGGGCTCGTCTCGGCGTCCAAAGAGAGAAACTCGCCAGCGTGTGGTGAGACACGAGACGGACTCTGCATCAGACGAGACGAGCCTAGCGTGGCTCGGCAGGGCCTTCCGTACAGCTCGGCTAGGCTCGGCTAGGCTCGGCTAGGCTCGCTATTGGCCTGGGCGTGTGTGGTAAGTCGGGAGCCAGGCTCGTGCATCGACACGTGCAGACAGTACGTTTTCTGAGTTGTCTCGAGGATGTCGTCATCCAAGGCAACCAAGACGGTTCACGAGTCCTGAATTTGCGACAGAGTTGCTGGAAGACCACCGGGAATTACCCTTTTTGTGGAAGGTTCGTAGTGCTGACTTTGCGAATAGGGCGAAACGTGGTGAGGCCTGGGATCTACTCGCGTAATACACGCGGGAGAAAATCGCTGATGAAGACTTGCATTTCGTAAAAGAAACAAATATTNCTGGGATCTACTCGCGTAATACACGCGGGAGAAAATCGCTGATGAAGACTTGCATTTCGTAAAAGAAACAAATATTAGTTATATCCGGGGCTTCGTTTAGAAAAAAAATGTTCCACGTTCGGGATACCAGAAGTGGTACTTCGAATGATGAAGTGTACAAGCCTTCATTTGGGAACTTTAATATGCTTCTTTTTACGGCAAATCAAGAAAGTCCCAGAGAGAGCATAAGTAATTTGGAGGTCGAATCTGAAGATGTTGGCATTGGCGGACTACAATCAAGAGCTTTGACAGAGGTAACGTACACAAAAAAAATGTATTGTAAATTTTAGTCAGACATCCGTTTCTGCAAGTACAGACCTTCGTGAATATATACAGTTATAATTCTTGTAGTTTTGTAACTTTACAAGGGCTGTTTTTGTAACACAAGAAGGTAAATTTATGACATATTTATGTTACATAAACGATACGTGTGAAGTAATTGATAACTGACGAAACTTTTCGAAATATGAATGTCAGTTTTGGGTACCCAAACTAAGGTTTCAGGTTCGAAACCTGATGCCGCCGGGTTTTGTTTTTTGCGTGAATGTAAGTGGAATATTTGTTTCTTACTTTTCTTTATTTTTTATTTTTAACATTATCTTCCTAAAAAATTTATTATATTTCCATTTGTACAAAATGTATATTGATATACAAGCTTGTAGTTTGTTATATCAGAAATGTTTGGTTTATATATTGTACAAGAAATTACTTTGTAGTCCTACAAACTATACCATTGGCATCTAAGTTTCCAAAGATTCGCGTTGTAAAGGTACACACCAAATTAGGCAGGTGTACCAGTTTTTTTGGCTCTTCAGTGTATTTGACATAAGGTTTTCATCTCTCAGGAAACACTTTACCACAATTCAATAACGATTTGTACTCTGCAAGTTCCAGAACAGTCCGTAGTTGGATGTACTGTCTTCATGATGTACTTTTAAAGACAACTGGGTGCGTGTATGTTGCGAATCAGCTCATGCGAATGCGTTCCAGAGTGTTTCTCTTGTGTTTCAGGATGCAGCACTACCGGGCGAGGAGGTGTCACATGAAGGCGAAGGACCGTCGGGAATCGTCGTGGAGCCACCACGTAAAGAAAAAAAAACCCTCGACGACGTCTGACAATGCTGCGGGCGAACGGCCCCGTGACTTGCTGCTGAGAACAATGCATGCACTTAACCAACAAGACGGTGAACATGACGCACTATGTAAAACGTACGCTGCAGAACTCCGGCGAGTGCCCGCCTACCACAGGGACATTGCTGATATCTTGAATAACGATGTTCTGTTTTAAGTTATAATTAATCAGCTTACGCTACGCTCTTCCGTCTATGATTGCGGGTTCTCAGCTGGTGGATGCATGTCAACTTCGCTATCTACAGCATCTACAAACTACACACACTCACTACCACCAGCAACATGGCATTCCAATTATCGGCTCCCTGAAACGCACTGCTGAGAAGAGAGCAGGCGAACGTTATTTCCCCATGAAAATAACTGCAGACAATAGGGATGTCCATATTATATATATACTGAATGAATGTAAAATGTCAGTAATATGTAGAAGCATACTTGTAAATAAATACAAATATTATTATTATTATTATTCTGATTTTTCTTACCTTCAAATAGTCTCCTTTGAAGGTCTTGTACACAGTCTTGAATGTATCCGGGATAATTAAAGGCTTGAATTGAAATCAGTGTGTCAAACTTAAGATCGTCAAACGTCCGTCCTGACGTGAGGAGACGAAGAATCGCTGCGAGGAGCGTGCTTCGTTCGTGACAGCGTTTCACGTCACCGAACCCTTGTTTCGCAGTAAACGGCGTTACTTTTGGTAGAANATACTGAATGAATGTAAAATGTCAGTAATATGTAGAAGCATACTTGTAAATAAATACAAATATTATTATTATTATTCTGATTTTTCTTACCTTCAAATAGTCTCCTTTGAGGGTCTTGTACACAGTATTGTATGTATCCGGGATAATTAAAGGCTTGAATTGAAATCAGTGTGTCAAACTTAAGATCGTCAAACGTCCGTCCTGAGGCGAGGAGACGAAGAATCGCTGCGAGGCGCGTGCTTCGTTCGTGACAGCGTTTCACGTCACCGAACCCTTGTTTCGCAGTAAACGGCGTTACTTTTGGTAGAAAACCATTTAAATCGTGATCAGACATTGTGAAGTATGTGTGAAACGCGGTCTTTGTTTCTAGTAGCCTCTTCGTCGCCGATGTCTTGCTCGTTTTCGTCGTCCTCGTCGCTAACACACCACGTTCGTGCGACGCCTGCAGCCGGTACTTGCTCCGGTGAACTCGTCTTCACGACTGCAATGACCGAGCATTGCTCGGCGTATGTAGGTCTCGTGTGCCGTGAAACACGCCCTAGTCTGGCCCGCGAGCCCCCCCGGCCGCACTCGAACTTGTGTCGGCGGCTTAAGTAATGCTTCCTGCGACGCCACCCAGGCAAACAAACAAAACAACCGTGGCAAAAATATCTAAAAATAAAAAACACCGTTAGATTACGGAAACATATTCTGCCATGGTTTGGTCATCGTTATTATCTAATATGAAAGGATTGTACCATCGAGAAGAACAGATTTTAATGAGGGTAANGCCATGGTTTGGTCATCGTTATTATCTAATATGAAAGGATTGTACCATCGAGAAGAACAGATTTTAATGAGGGTAATCTTTTAGTTCTTAAGTTTCTATATGTAGACATAAACCGCTTATGAAGTTTATTTGTTCTGCTTAGATACATCTTGGCGGTGATTAAGGACCAGAAAGGATAAAACACGGAATTTCCTTCAGAAGGACAGGGTACATACAGCTTTTCTGAAGGTTAGTGTAGGTGGATAAAGACAGCAGTGGAAGGGTTAACGGAATGAGAAAGTGCCTCTTGAAATACGCGAGTGTATATAAACCCTGGAAAACTTTTAACACTCCGCGCGGCATAGCAAAGAAAAACAGCATCTCTCTCCTTCCCGGCAAACCATTCTGGTCCCCCCCCCCTACCATCGTTCCAGCTCCCAGAAACAGCAATAAGGAGAGATGTCGTGGGGCTAAAAGGGGTTGCAGACGAAAAGGGTTTTCCGCAGTTATTACTCGTACCCCGACTGAGAAATAATCTTAATACATAATTTAAAGTGATTTTCCTCTTCTCGGCGGAAAACCCCTTTAAAACCACTTAGAACCTCCCCTCCGTTTTCCTAATTCCGACCACCCCCTCGCGTCAACCCCTCGCGAGCGCAAGCCATTTCGCTCCGTCTCGACAGAGTTGTTTCAATATTTTAACACGGCGTTCAACTCGGCGGAGGACTCGCCAGCGTGTGTTTCATCTCGGATCTTCACCAAATACGGTAAAAGAGACAAATACTGGACAGCTCTGAACCAATAACGCAGGCAAGCGCGCAACAAGCGACAGTGGTGGCATCTACAGGCGTGGTGCGATGAAGGCCTGCGACTGCTATAGCAAAAGAATGTACGCACGTCAAAAAAAAGTGCCTTTTAAAGTCGGGTATTTTATTTAACTGAAATTATGCGCCTACAGACGAACTGCTGATAGTGTACAGTTTCTCCAAGACTTAATACAGATTGTAGATTATTTACAAATATGAGTTAAAACTAAGAAAGCAGCTCTTATTTTTTTAATATTGCGATTAATGTTGTGTTTACTGAACATCAAAAAGCCACCTCTCTTAATTGTTGCTCGAAACATAACCGTTAAAAAAGTCTTATAATTTTAGGGTAAATACTAAAAAAAAATCTAACCGCGAAAGTGAAATCCTTAAAGTAAAACTTAATACCAGAAACAGCAGCAGTCTAATTTAAAATCAATAGTAATCAAATGCAGTGGATTTATAACAAACTACAGTAATATAACCCGAAAAATAATATTTCAACTTACGAAAACAAGATATACTCAACTATATATTATATACAATATATATCGTAAAATATATATATGTATAATGTCAAAAGCCATTTCACATGATAAAATATTTATTGAATATTCGATTACTTGAATTAAATTGATTTAACTGAAGAAATCATTCTATTCGCCTTTCAATGAATTGCTTTCAATAAGTTTTCAAGTCGCCACATATAAATCTATTACAAAATCCGTAATGAAACGAGTGAACAAATTAAAGTACATTTTTAGAAGTATCTGCGACTCCAGCATGAGACGAAAATAATTGGTTAAAGCACAACAAATTTTCTACGTGTTATTTATATATATNGTATCTGCGACTCCAGCATGAGACGAAAATAATTGGTTAAAGCACAACAAATTTTCTACGTGTTATTTATATATATTTTTTTTTTTAATTGCCTGCATATTTTGTAAAAACTTTCAAATGTGTGCACACAACTCTATTATTATGAGATTATTATGAGATTTCTTCAAATTATCTTGTCGAACAATCTGTGATCGGCGNGTATCTGCGACTCCAGCATGAGACGAAAATAATTGGTTAAAGCACAACAAATTTTCTACGTGTTATTTATATATATATTTTTTTTTAATTGCCTCCATATTTTGTAAAAACTTTCAAATGTATGCACACAACTCTATTATTATGAGATTATTATGAGATTTCTTCAAATTATCTTGTCGAACAATCTGTGATCGGCGATTCAAATTTAGTATTCAAGAAAATATAGATCATGTTCAAAACGAAAATCTTGAAAGAAAACGATACATTGAAGAAAATGAAAGAGAAAATAACAGCGATTATGACGTTCGTATGGTGTTATATAGCTTTCAATGAATTGAATTACCCACCGTCACAGGTTTTTATCCTGCTAATAATAGGATTCTTTATACAATGTGTATTTACTTTAATTGGAAAACTAGGAAGACAATTATCATGGTGTATAATGTGTGTATATATTTAATATATTTATCATAAAAAAAGTATTTCATGCAGGTGAACTAACAAACATAGTTTATTTTACTATTAGTTTAGCCAAATATGGGACTTCTACGACTTGTTAGTGGAGTGGTTTTAAACAATTGAAGTAAGTACTTGTAGGACTTGTGTTATAGGCCCCAGGTGTAATTTTTATACCAACTACTGTGTGCTTGTTAAACATTAATGTATTACTACTATAGTCGTTAGTTCATGCCCTTGACTCGGCGAATTCTGACGGAATCAGTAGGAAAATTGTCCGATTACACGCTGTAAATCATATTTATATAAACATCACAAACAATTTTTAAACAGCTTATCCAAGTCGTGCAGCTGACATTTCTGGGACCATTGTTTGCAGCTATAAACGAGAAAAATTTGACAAGGTTTCAGTTATACGTATATTGAATATAGCGTTTGCTTACTTGTCTTTGTCCTTTCGAGATCTAAAATGTGACATCGAAAAGATTTCGAACGGTGTTGTTGAAAGTTATAAATCGCACATATTCCGCCTATCTTTGAAATATGCTCGATACTCTTTTAATTCTTACGTTTCCTGTCTCGTAACACGACGCGCCGTGACATTAGTTTATACGGTCGCACGGGATGTACGAAGGTATCCGCCACGCCAGACCGCCAGACCGCAGCACTGTCGCTTGTCTCGCCAGAACCGGCGAACTGTTCATTATTCCCTTCCATAGTGTTTGTCTTCAACGGCCGCTCCAGTCGGGCGATCTCCTTGGATCTAATCCACGGCGACATGCGCGGCTTACTGTCTCTTCTTAAATCTCCATGGTTACAACCACAGCCGTCAATTTCTTGTCTACAGAAAAATTTTCTGACAACACATGCTCATTTAAATCTTATCTCTCTCTCTCTTCCTCCTGCCCCCTTCCATCCTTCTCTTCCTTTTCACGCACACACGCTGTGAGTAGTGATTTTTATATACTTNCTCTTCTTAAATCTCCATGGTTACAACCACAGCCGTCAATTTCTTGTCTACAGAAAAATTTTCTGACAACACATGCTCATTTAAATCTTATCTCTCTCTCTCTTCCTCCTGCCCCCTTCCATCCTTCTCTTCCTTTTCACGCACACACGCTGTGAGTAGTGATTTTTATATACTTTCTTATTACATTTACATAATAATTTCAGTTCCGGTAGATTTTTTTTNCACGCTGTGAGTAGTGATTTTTATATACTTTCTTATTACATTTACATAATAATTTCAGTTCCGGTAGATTTTTTTTTATATAATATATGTGCAGTATGTACTTTTCTGATACATAGAGTATACGTTAGAGAGTGAATACTATTCTAGGTCTCAGTACAGTATGAGTGAGTTGTAGAGTTAATATTTTTAACAGTTTTAAACAGAAGCCTACACGGGTCTGTTTTTCGGTATGTTTTCTATTCGCTAAGTCACTTGCAGCATTTGAAAAGTATTTATAAAACTCATTAGCAATGTTAGATCTATCATCAGTGGTATCAGTAGCATGTGGTGAAGTGTTCAAGGTAAGCTGGTGCTTGCTCAGTGCTGAACACACTCCGCGCACGCAGCAGGAACCAGTAACCAGAGTGGAGTCGGGAGAAACTAAATATACTGCGGCCACTCACGAGAGAGTGACGAGGCACCCATTACACACGTGCTGTGACGTCAAATGCACTACTACGTTTAAGTAGCTGATGTGTTAATTAGCAAACGATTAGGTACAGTACAGATCAAAGCACAGCTTACCTTGCAACAGTTCACCACACGCCGCTGAGTCGTACGAACGTTTATTTCATGTTAAAGTAGATCATCAGAACTCACGCCTTTTGATGTTTACAATCTTACTATATCCCACATCGTTTTAATCTTATTAGAAGACTTTTTAATGTAATCAAATTATTACTTTTTCCATTCGTAATCACTTCCCGAAGGATTTTACAATATTTTTGTATATGCTGTTCACGGTAAACTGAGCGCTTTTGAAAGCCCTGCTTAAGATCTACTTATATTCACGTTGTGTATTCTTCCGAGTTATTTAAATTAAACAATGCTATGAGCCTCATCACTTTATTNTATCTACTTATATTCACGTTGTGTATTCTTCCGAGTTATTTAAATTAAACAATGCTATGAGCCTCATCACTTTATTCGCGTGTTGGTCAAGTGATACTGTAAAATTATTAGAAAAGTAAATAATAAAAAAATCTGCTAATTGTTACACTTGTATGCAGTAAAAAACAGAACGCGAAATAAATTTTTTAAGTTATCACAAATGGTTGCCTAACATTTTNGTTACACTTGTATGCAGTAAAAAACAGAACGCGAAATAAATTTTTTAAGTTATCACAAATGGTTGCCTAACATTTTTAATTCAACGTTGAGACACGGAACTACTTTCCCTTCATCATTACCAACTTTACTGGGTGCATGTACACTCAGTGCGCTACTTAAAATGTATATTCAGGTAGGAGCAATGTTTTTCCTAATGTTGATTTAAAAANTGCATGTACACTCAGTGCGCTACTTAAAATGTATATTCAGGTAGGAGCAATGTTTTTCCTAATGTTGATTTAAAAAGTGCTCAGTTTATCGTGAACAGCCTTTTATGAACTTTTGCAGGATCTGGGTACAACTTTTGTTATCCCTGCATTTGGTTAACAGATTTCTCGGGTACGTATTAACGGGCAACAAGATTCAAAGAAAATAAATATGATTGTTATAAATTAACTATACCGATCATTTGGATTACTTCAAATGTTGGAAAGTCCCAGGTTTCTGCCTCAAAGCATCATTACAGTTGCTTAAGCCGCCAGAATTTTATTTTTGTTGCGAATTTCTTTTCCTTACAGAATTCACATTTATTGTGCATCATGATTAAAGATGCCTTTTACAATGGGCGTTACAGTGAAATAAGTTTGTTCTGACTTGTTAAGGAAAATATCCGTAGCTGTTGCTGTCAAAGGGACTCGTATTCGCGTTGGAAAATTTACAGATTCCACTTGCTTAGTAAATTAATTCATGGCTTTTTCGAAAAAGCTGATGTCGTCGTAGAAAAAGCTAGTCATGCTTCCAGGTCACTTAATTGTAATGTAAAACAAGGACGTACATATTAATTTTTTCCAGGAAGCAGTTTAAATAAAGCGACGGGTGTTTTTAATCAATAGTAGGAAATCTTGGACCGGTTGTATGTTAGTTAGTTATAACCGGTGTGCTCCATATACAGTAATTTCTGTAATATTTGTTAAAAACCAGTGGGTTAGATCCAATATCACAAGCGAATACCGTCCAACGAGACACTTTCCACCAAGACAAAATTTGCTTCCAACTCAAGTTTTCGTGGTGGATGTTCATTCAGTAATAGCATGTTTGCTATCGTGCTAAATTATTTACGAGCAACCACCCCACATACATAAATAAATGTCTTGCAATTTAGAACTGTAGCTGCCTTCAATGTGACGTGCTGAGTTTCCTTCAATGTGGCGTGCTGAGTTTCCTTCAATCAATGTGGACTGCTAAGTTGCTTTCAATGTGGTGTACTGAGTTGCCTGGTATGAGGTCGTGATGGCAAGGGTAGTCTGTTTCACAACACACGCTCATTGCTACAACTGACAGAAATCCAAGAATGGTTGTAACATTTCCTCTTATCACACTATTTCCTTTACTGCACCGGCAAGCCTATTCAAATTTGTTTTTTTTTTTCCTGTTCGATTTAACTCTTATTAATGTAAAAAAAGGTAATTATGAAAAGTCTTAAGTTTGCATGTACCACGCTTGTACATGTTCAGTCCGAACTGTGTGCACGACCTTGAAGCAGCTGAGTCGATAAAACGAGCGAGCGATGGGGAAGGAGAAAAGAGACTGCATTTCTCATATTTCCTGGTGATTTCACTTAGATTTGTCAGACAGTATTTAGATACTAAACGTAAATTTCCAGCTGCTGTTGTCTGAATATTGTGATTCTCACTATTTAGAAGGGTTTTAAAGGCCATGGAAGAAAAACTAACTTTCTATAGGTTAATTGTATTTCACAATTTCATGGAAGCCAATATAAAAAAGAGGAAAATCGATGCTGCATAATTGCTTTTACTAATTTTTTGACCAAATATTTTACCAGTCATATACTTCTGTAGATCAATATCTGACACCGTGCATTTTCATATGTCACCGCGGTGCAAGATGATATGCAAAATAAATGCACCATATTGCATTGAAATAATTGTTTTTAAAGTTTTTATGCGGGCTGAGTAGTATATATATATTGCTGTGTTTTTACCAAACTCACGTGAGGTGGATACAATGNCAAAGTTTTTATGCGGGCTGAGTAGTATATATATATTGCTGTGTTTTTACCAAACTCACGTGAGGTGGATACAATGACACAGCAGTTGTATTTAAGAATTTTAACAGTGTATAAGATTATTAAATATAGATACAATAATCTGGCATTTAGCTCACTGCTAAACACGGAGTGTTCCGTTGACTGTTCTATCAGTGGATCTTGTGAAAATCATCCATATGGTCTATCAGTGATAAAACCAGTGTCTAATATAAACATTTCTAGCGAATAAGAGCGTCAGACTGGACTAAATAGTGTATGCACACATAAAAAACATTCATAATAAATTCAATAACTCATTGAGAAATGCATGCAGTAATAATTTAAGTTTTCACAAGCAAAAAAAACATCGAGTGTAATTACTTGTGTATATGCGGCTCTCCTTGATGTTTGTTCTGGGGAAGTTAGTTTTCTCAATCCATCTACAAGAGACTTTCTGTTCCTCACAACGAAGACGATAGCGAACAGAACAATGTTGAATATTGTTTAATATCAAAATTGCAAAATACAGGTTGTCCCAATAAAATATACTCTCCCATAGAGTGGCTATAAGTCAGTGCTATTATGCGCACTTGATATCCTGACGTGACTTGTACACGTTCATTTGATTCATGTTATTGTACTCAACGTTAATATCGTTCATTTCCATCGTTACACATGTGCCTTTGTTAATAAACACAACATTTATTGCCATTCAACAGTCGAGTACATTTTGTTGGGACATCTTGCAGTTGGTCTCAAAGTTCGCAAAAATCGTTATCTGGTATTAGGTTTTTTTTTTTCTAGTTTATCTGTGTTGCTTTCCAGAAACCTATAAGACTTCATCTAATGTATTTGAAGTCAAAGTATGCCGCGTGCCTTCTTGAAAAAACCAACTTTGCAGTAGGAAGGAGGATGTCTGAGGTGGATTCCCCACGTCTTCTCCTCCCGAGGAACAGGATAAAAAGGAACAAGTCTAGCCTGAACGCGGCGAACAGCATTTCGTGTTGTTAGGCGTCAGTGCGAGGGACAATCTCCGACGCGCCGAAGACTCACGCACATCAAAGAAGCAAAGCCGCTACTTCAGATTACTTTCCACCGCGGCGTTACAGACACGGGGATGTAGTTAAGTGATGGGATTGTGTGAGGAGACGGGGAGGGGGGCAGGGTCGATCNGGCAAAGTCCTGCTAGAGGGGGGCAGGGGGATCCCAGCGAAGCCTGACGGGACGAAATCGTAAAAACTCGATTCATCTCGCCCCGTCGCCCGACGTGAAATCGGTGCCGCCTTTTGTCGGAGTCGCCGGGCGAGGCAAACGCTGTGTCCACAATTTCCCGAAACTGCGTCGGATCAAATCCTCACTACAAGCCGCCTTGAATGATAAAAATAAAAAAAAGTTCAGATTCGCCCAGGCGGTGGTGAACCCAGAGTCTATGCCTATCGGCGTCCACCTCAGAGTAAAACTGGTTGTCGGAGGCGATGGTTTGTCGCAGGGAAAAGTCGGCCGTTTACCTAGTTTTCAACGCAACTGTTCACATATCGGGGAAACTTTCTTCCGTTGTAAGCAGGGACGAGAAAATTTCGCGAATTCATTTCACGGCAAGCAAGACTTCAAACGCACGTGCATTTCTTGTCATGTTTGCAATTGGATCACATCGTTTGTTAGATACGCCCGCGTGAACTCTGAGCCAATGACAGACCTGTAATATAGTAAGCACCGAATCTCGTGCCACCTGGTCTGAAGTGAAACCGGCATACACAGTGGCCGAAAACAATGACCAGGAACTTGCCCAAGCAGAAAGAAACAAGCAGTTAACAGTTGGACAGCTGTTGGCAAATGCTCGCACTTTTGGATGTCAGCATTTTAATACGATTGACAATCAAGTCATATGTATAAATAAGTGACTTGACTCATTTTTTAGATAATCGCATTGTGGGCCAATGCTCTCACGATGATAGTTAGAATTGAACAAAAACCCCATAGTCAGAAGATAGACAAAATGCTAACTGTTACTCGCTGTTGAGATAATATTAGCAGCAAGTTTATGGGTCATTTATGGCATGCTAACTTTTATTGCTGGGAACATATTAGCGATAAATTTATGCAATAATTGAGGCATTTTAACTATATGTTGTTTTGAAGTAGCAAATCGCATAATTCACTTTTTTTTTATTTTATGCATTTATGCATAGTAAAATTATGAGAAATTAACAGTAATAGGAAAAATTTGTTTCTAGAATGGAAACCTGCAATGCATAACACGTCAAATAATTATTTATGTTGCATTTTAAATGCCACCTGGAAATATACCAAAACAAAAGTAATTTAAACAAATCTTATAAACCCTAGTATTGATTTAGGTACCAAAATACATTTTTTTCTTTAGCAAAATTAATAATGCAACTTTATGGGCGTAAATTATACAGATTTACTTAAAATATTCTACATGAATACCTGGTAGAGTGGTTGGTAGCATTTTTGGCTGTCAAATAAAAGGAGTACTAGCTTTATTCCGTATTCTTCCGAAAATATTTACGAATAGTGAAATAATACTAAATGTAATATATATATATATATATATATGTATATATATATATATATATGAAGAAGAAGACGAAATAATTTATATTTGGAAGAAAGAGAATTATTTTATTTTATTTTGAAAACGCATAACAAGCTGATTTTAAGTGCGCCACAAGTGACCAATTGCTCGGTTGCAAGTGGTCAATAGCTGGGTCACAACTGACTTGCCAACAGTTGGCTAACGACAGTTGGTTAACTTATTGCAGGCCACAAGCAGTAAACCGGTCAGTGGGCCACTGCTGCCACTCACGGCCCACTGATGGCATGCTTGGAGTGCAGTTGTCTGCGCATAATGGGGCCGCCGATGAGAAGATTGTGTTTTGTCACATATAAGTTTTTTGAACAGTGGCCATGACGTGGCCAACTGAACAGTACAGTCAATGGGCATCGTGTGTTTCACAAGCATGCCACAAGCATCTGCAGGGTGCGTTGCAGAGGTTGACTGCTTATAGAAACCGTTTGTGGGCTGATCATGTGTCAGCAGGTTTGCACAAGTGCTACAACTCAATTTAACTACGCTCGGGTAGGCGCTCGGAAATATATAGGACTGGGGAGTCTAGCCTACGGGTCGTTGAAAACGCGAAATTTTACTGTCCCTATATATCGGTTGTCGCATGTGTATGAAGCAACTTTCCCATTTATTTGCGCTAATAAGAGTTTTGGCACTTTCAGACGGATCAAGACACTACAGTGTTTTGGAAGATGTGTTAGCTCAAAGAACATTTTGGGCCTATATGGTCGCTGATGCAAAATATGATGTATGTTGAACTAAATATGTATATTGACATATTCGCTGATTCTACGTAAATTCAACGATTTTCATAGCCATGTTTTTTCCCCCTATTTTAGTTAATTTCGTTTGTATGGAGCTAGTATTCGGTACACATAATCCTGAAAAGTGATGATATGTAACTGTTAGAAATAAAATTGTGATACATTTCTTTCAATTCTTGCTGTGGGACATAAAATGCAATAAAAAAATTTTATTTATCACATTGGTAAACGGCGGGATATCTCGCGAGTCTGCCACAACGACTCTTCCATTCGTAGAATCCTGAGTGGCTCGTTGAAATGTGGGAACGACACCGGCAGCCAATGGAGGTTCGTAATACAACAGCTGAGATGTGGGTATAGTATTGAAGCCTACTGTGCGCTCCGATTTTTACGGGAAAAATCTCCAGCCCTATTCATTGGTATGAGTTTAAGAATAAGCTAATTTTTAAGACATTTGCTNGATTTTTACGGGAAAAATCTCCAGCCCTATTCATTGGTATGAGTTTAAGAATAAGCTAATTTTTAAGACATTTGCTCTTCTACTAATTTCGCAGTTTCACTTGATTAGCGGGTGAATAAAGTGACCAGGGTCATGGCAATGTAAACGTTTCATATAACGGAAGAATACGCAATGTTCATGAAAGTATAGTCTACTCACGGTATCTTAACACTTTTTTTAATCATACTTTTGAAAAATCACCCCACGTATGGCGTGTTTGGTTATTTCCAAAATATGTNATCTTAACACTTTTTTTAATCATACTTTTGAAAAATCACCCCACGTATGGCGTGTTTGGTTATTTCCAAAATATGTCATTTATCACAAGTGTTTTATACTTCTGTTAACATTAAAGTACCTTATTTTTCATTAAATTGAAGTTTTGTGTATATTTCATGTACGAATTACAATACTTCATTTATAATAAATATGAATAAAAACAGTGAGAAAACATATGTGTTCGTAGTGCCCAGTAAGAAATAGTTCTCATGCAAAATATTATTAAAACTGAGTGCGCACTAATTCGGTGCGTTGTCCTTCGGTGTAATTTTCTAGACTTAGTTAAGTTTGGTTTGCACAAGGCGGAGTAATATCCTGGAAGTAGAACTTTAGCAGGGTTTCAGAAAAGTGTGAAGTAACCGTGAATGGATTATATAGATGTTGCACAGACCTTTCAAAAATGCTAAGTTTGCCGTGAACAGCCCATACCACAGGTTATGTTACATCATNTATAGATGTTGCACAGACCTTTCAAAAATGCTAAGTTTGCCGTGAACAGCCCATACCACAGGTTATGTTACATCATTTCCATTTTTAAAGCACATATTCACCTGCTATCCTCAGTGAGTTTAGCCTACCCGAATTTTCACAGCAGTAAAAAAAAAAAAATTTAAAAATCATCGGAAGCGGTCAATTTCAGAATAACCGCAGTCGGCATGTTTCCGCCTTGAAGACGGGATCAGCAATGGCCACCCCTTCCGTAATGAAACTCGAATCCCTCAACCCTGAAACTGGCATCGACCCGTTGTAAAAGACTCCCAACCCCCTACCCACAACCCTTTGCTTTAAGGGGTGATGCAAATTACCGTCGTTATATACGACAAAACACTTGCAAACCTTTAAGATCCGGAAACTGCCGAAAGGGTTGTTGGTGAAGTCCTGAGAGCGGTTGGGTGGGGGGTCGGAGGGGTGAAGGATTCTAGGTAAAGGAGCTAGTATTATAAGGGGGGGGGGGCAAGAAAAACGCCACGGAAATGGGAAAGTGGGGTGGAACGGATTGTTGGTCGGAAGGGATGGGGGATGAAGACGCAAAATGGATGCTTTGAATATTCACGGAGAAACGCCCAGGACGTGATGGCTCTTAAATAAGGAGGTGGCATCGTTTATTGCCGGCAGATTTATTTTATCTCCCAGGACACATCGCACTCTGCATTTCAATAGGATTTTGGCATGCGGTGTTAACAGCATAAGATACACGTGCGAATGATAATCTCGTGAATAGCATTCCAACCCTTTCATGTCCATCGTAGGCAGTCTTCTACATGTTGCACAGGGACGTTATATTTGACGGGTACTGTACTCTGCGAGGCTCACTGTACGATGATCTTCGCTGTGGGTAACTGATTCCTAAACCGGACTCCTACTCTGCGTTATGACTGGTTCATANTCACTGTACGATGATCTTCGCTGTGGGTAACTGATTCCTAAACCGGACTCCTACTCTGCGTTATGACTGGTTCATATCACTGATCACCGAAAACGAAGCCTTCAGCTTATTGGCTGTAGTAAACAAGTACTTTGTCAGCTTAACTACAGCACTGATCAAAACATTTATTATTTGAAACACCAGAAACTATAGATCAACGTAGGAATGGAAATTTTTAACAGAATTTAGAAACCATTGTAGAAACAAGGAAAATATAAATTCAACGTAAAATTAAAAAAAAAATTCATAAATCCATAGTTTAATAAGTGTGTTCAGTGGTGTGTCTAGAAGCCAATTAAGTAGGAGGGTNTCACTGTACGATGATCTTCGCTGTGGGTAACTGATTCCTAAACCGGACTCCTACTCTGCGTTATGACTGGTTCATACCACTGATCACCGAAAACGAAGCCTTCAGCTTATTGGCTGTAGTAAACAAGTACTTTGTCAGTTTAACTACAGCACTGATCAAAACATTTATTATTTGAAACACCAGAAACTATATATCAACGTAGGAATGGAAATTTTTAACAGAATTTAGAAACCATTGTAGAAACAAGAAAATATAAATTCAACGTAAAATTTAAAAAAAAATTCATAAATCCATAGTTTAATAAGTGTGTTCAGTGGTGTGTCTAGAAGCCAATTAAGTAGGAGGGTGCTTAATGGGTGCTTAACAGTAGGCATTGAGAGCCAATACTAACTACTAGCTTTACAACTTAGTGCACATGCTACCTAAATATGTCATACAATATTTAATGTTACACTACCAGACGTATATATATATATATACTCCATAATTAGGGACACCTGTTTCAGAAACAATTCTGCGGTTGGAGGATGTCGAGTTCCACGCGTCTTACATCTCTGCCAGCCACTCACGGACATTCAGTGTCGGGGTTTCTTGAGTCTGATTGGCCCAGTCGAGTGTAAAATGTCTTCTCACACAGACACTAGGCCAATAGCCGNTAAGTCTGATTGGCCCAGTCGAGTGTAAAATGTCTTCTCACACAGACACTAGGCCAATAGCCGAAGGAAGTTTGCAAGTTTGCACGTACGAAGTTGAAGTATTGCCTGCGTGTAAAACTGTAAATCTTTGCGCGGAAAACAGGTGGCGCTATCCATAATTAACCGTGTACTTCGTTGCCAGAATAATCTCATTNCTGTAAATCTTTGCGCGGAAAACAGGTGGCGCTATCCATAATTAACCGTGTACTTCGTTGCCAGAATAATCTCATTTTAGTTCATAGTAAAATAAAGCCCCAAGGGAAATATTCTTCGGTTTAGTCCCCCCCCCCCTCTTTTTTTTCCACCACCCTTCGGGCCAGTCGTAACCCGTTTGCTCTTGAATACTTGAATCCACCCCTTAACGTGGCGAATCGCTGCGAAGTCATTTATAAACACTTCGAACCGCCGTTTTACACTCTAATACTGAATCAGCGAGAATTTCGCTGTTTCAATCAATTAATAGCATCTGACTTATTCAACAATCACTTCAGTTATTTCTACCTTACTGATTAGTAGAGACCTGAAAAATTCACGAGTTCAATGACCTGTAGGCTATACTCCACTGTCGTATGTAAAACAATGCAAATAAAAAAGCGAATTTTTCAAGTCTCTACTAATTAGTGAAAAAACGTCCGTTTTCCTTAGCTTTTTGATTCAGTGACATTTTCCACAGATTCTTCAACCATTTCATTCACCGTTTTTCAGTGGTTTAGANTCCTTAGCTTTTTGATTCAGTGACATTTTCCACAGATTCTTCAACAATTTCATTCACCGTTTTTCAGTGGTTTAGATTTTTGTCTGATGGACTAGTTAAACCTATACATAGTCAATATCTCAAACAAATATTGAAAAGACTGTTAATAAATAGTAACAGTATTTGCTTAGTGAGTTTATTTGATTCCTAGCAATGCCAAAACAATCCTTACGGAATGATTTCCACAGAAAAAAAAAAAAAAGCTGTGAAACGTGAAAATATTTATTTACGAGTACAGCATGCTTTACAGACTTGATAAATCTAGAATCACCATTTCAAGCCACCAATCACAGTAGTCGATGAAACACAGCCANTCCTTAGCTTTTTGATTCAGTGACATTTTCCACAGATTCTTCAACCATTTCATTCACCGTTTTTCAGTGGTTTAGAATTTTGTCTGATGGACTAGTTAAACCATATGTATCAGTTATAGAGTTTGTTTATAACTTTTCTGACAATTATAATAGTAACAGTATTTGCTTAGTGATTTTATTTGATTCCTAGCAATGCCAAAACAATCCTTACGGAATGATTTCCACAGAAAAAAAAAACAAAGCTGTGAAACGTGAAAATATTTATTTACGAGTACACCATGCTTTACAGACTTGATAAATCTAGAATCACCATTTCAAGCCACCAATCACAGTAGTCGATGAAACACAGCCANGCATGCTTTACAGACTTGATAAATCTAGAATCACCATTTCAAGCCACCAATCACAGTAGTCGATGAAACACAGCCACAGAGCTCCGGGACTTTAGTTCTTGGGTTCGAAATCCGGTCAAGTGAACATGTTTCTAATAATCGAAATTGTATTGTACGGTCTGGCCATGCAAATATTTATTTGAACCAACCAAATGTTATACGTTTGTGGCAACAAAATAAAAGCAAAAAACAATTGCTTTCAGCGAATGATTGGATGAAGTATTTTATTCCGGTAATTCTTTCCTCTGATGCAGTCAGTGATTTCCCACGATTTCTAAGTGGAGCCATTTTCACTGGTTAAATAAGTTGCATTTAACTGCGAATCAGGGATTTTCCACTGATTCGAAGTAAGAGCGTGGTGTAGCAAATGTAGAAAAAAANATATATATATATATATATATATATATATGAATTGTGTATTCGAGAATATTTTGTTTGAGAAACACAAAATACAAATTGACAGAGGTTTTGTACCACGAAACTCGTATGTGGAAAGGCGAAAAACATAGGAAATGTGTGTGGTGTCTTATGAACTAACTGAAACAACAGTACACAATTCAGTTACGTTTAAGGATAACTTGTAGCGTACTTCCCTGCTCGTGTTTATCTTTGCGAGGGACTGTACGATAAATAAAACAGCGTTAGGTGAGATTCAGAAAGAAACTCACCATGCTGCTTTACTGGAGGTGTCCCATTTGACGAAGCGCCGCGACGAAAAGAAAGAAAGGCAATTCCAGGAGGCAGGGGTGATGAAGGCGGGTGGGTCTGTTTGGCCCATTAAGAAAATTGCTACCTAGTGGATTGTTTCATAACTGTAATGGAGTCATCGCGGTATTAACATGTCTTTCGGTCTTTCATTTTTTTATTTTTTCGACCGTCGCTTTATGACGACGTCTTTCCGTCTTTTCACTTTCCTTGGCATTTTAAGTTCCACCCCACTCCGTCTTCCCCGTTGAAAACCTCCACAACGGTCTTGGGGGGGTTGGTTGTAGCGGGGGGGAGAAGAAGCCAGTGTCATTATCAAAAGTGTGTAGTATTAAGAGGAAAATAATAATGATTGATTAAGACGTTTCGCGCATTAGTTGAATTGTTTAGCTTTGAGGTTATGCTGCCTGGTTTCGAATTTCATCCGTAGAATTTTTTTAGGTACAGATTATGCATCATCTTTTATGTTGGGTGAAGGTTTTTTTTTTTTTTACAAGTTACACGCAGTTCAATGCCATAAAATAGTGTGTAATAAATGAAATAAGCGTGAAAGGAAAACTCATTTACTCTTTGCATATACGAATTTTTCTTTTGACATCCTTGGTTTGGTTTTCACCCGAAGTTTGTATAGGTAATAATTAGAGACCTGAAGAATTCGCTGTTTCATTTCGGGACAAGCTAGAATTCAAAACCTCGGTAAGTTTGTATTGCTTATTCTATTGGCCCATCCGTTAGTTTACACCTCGTGTACAACTCTGAGCCAATAACAAACACACAATAAAATGCAAACCGAATCACCGTCTTCCGCTAATACAACAATCAACCAATGAACAGTGATATTTGCATGATTTTACATACGACAATGGAGTATAGCCTACAGATCATTGAACTCACGAATTTTTCAAGCCTCTAGCCATAATGCTTAAAGTATAATTTAAAAAAATTTAATTTTTTTTTGTGTAAGGCTTGTTTTTGAAATGGAACGTGAAAAGAGCGACTGGACTAAGTCGTGCCAGGGCCGCAGTGGTGCAGTGGTCAGACTACTAGCCTCCCACCTAGACAAACCGTGTTCGACTCCCAGCGGGGTCGCTCCCGGATTTTCGCACGTGGGAATAGTGCCGGACGATGCTGCTTGTCGGCAGGTTTTCTCGGAGATTTCCCGCTTCCACCGCTTTGCATTCCGGCGATGCTCCACACTCACCTCACTTCACCATCATCGGCTCTCAAGACTTGGTTGACGCTTGAATAGCATGTGACAGTTCATGCCAGTGTTAAACTTACATAATGCGCAAGGATACAACATGAGAAGTCCAAAGTTCTCAATTAACCGTGAGCAGCCTACAACTATTTTAACAACTCGAGCACTGCTGGAGTAATATCAAGTGGACTTAATTTAACTGAATTGTATGGATTTTGCGGTAACATTACGACAACCACAGTATTTGANACAACTATTTTAACAACTCGAGCACTGCTGGAGTAATATCAAGTGGACTTAATTTAACTGAATTGTATGGATTTTGCGGTAACATTACGAAAACCACAGTATTTGAAGTTACGTCGCGAAGAAAATTTACTTCACTATTAGTTTCCATAAGGTTCACTGCAACGTAAAATTACGTCAGCGACACTTGAATAATAAGTTACTGTAATAAACTTTTGATCGGGAAGCTTTCAACTCGGCATGTTAATGGCAGAGAGTCGGCCAGTAATGAACGCTGTTCAGTACAGTAAGTATGTCCGGTGTTGTGCGAACCAATAGGGCGGTTGTAAATAGAGATACAGAGTGCAACAGAACTGATTGTTCGGACCACCTGTTCTTCGCGAAAAGATTCCACGACTCTGAGTACACCAAAACACGTTAGTTCAGAACAAACACCGTGGTTGGGTGATTTTAAGTCGCACGCGTCTTAAGTGTCTGCTAGACAACCGCGGACGTTTAGCGTCGGTGTAACGTTATTCTGATTGGCCTAGTCGAGCAGAAAATGTCTTCTCTCGCAGGCAGACGGTCAACAGCCGAAGGAGATTTGCGAGTGTGCACGTGGAAGTTGAAGTCTAACCTGGACATGAATCTTTTCGCGAAAAACAGACGAGCCAACTGATTGTCATGAAGTGGTGAATGCCGGTGGCACACTTCTAGTATGTATTTATTGTCAGTAAACATGTACTGCGCCAAAAGTGTTAAAAAGTTCGTTTGTAAAAGTACAAAGAAAAACCGCGTACTCGACTCACGCGATATTGAAAAGGAATATTTCTCCCGGGAAACAAAAGGGCTTCCGGGAACTCAGCTTTGACGGGGAAGGCTGAAAACTCCTTCTGGTACATCCTCCCCTACCACCTGTCCTTGGTGCAGCCACCGTCGAGCGCCCACGACGCAGCCGAGAAGAAAACGCCCGGCTTCCGGTTTCCTCCCTCCACCCGAGTCCCTGGGAAGTCCAGGCCGACGAGCAGTTGTCAGAGACGGGCACGGTAACACGACGACAAGAGTCCTTCCTCTCCATCCGTTTGCGTAAGGCGACACCTTGATGAAGGCTCGCCCTTGGAGGGGGGG
>NQII01000062.1:1310591-1334501 GCA_002778355.1 Clitarchus hookeri | reverse complement strand
GGGGGGGGGGGTTGCATTACCGAAGAAAGGGATGCGCAGAGGGTTAAGACTGGCCAAAGTGGACAACACGCCCTGGCTGTTAAGTTAGTCCTACAGGTAATTCACATTCTTACAAACCTGGGGTTGGGGGCGCAACGAGTTGAGGACCAGGGCACGAAATCACCTCCCCAAGAGTTAAACCTCGAATAAATAATTAAAACTGTCACCCAGTGTTTCTACTTATCTAACAGGAAATGGCAAATAAATTACGAAGTCACATACACCGATAACAAATATAGATAAAGTTATATGTAAAATTAACCACGTCGAGTAAACAAGGAATTATCTCCTGTCGGAATGTATTTTAATAAGTAATCGAAAAAATATGTTAAGTAATAACCTAACTAAAGTAGGAGGGCACTGGCTAACTACCAATTTAGAAGTGTCAGAAATACACAAGAAATTTTCTTTTCCGTAGATAAATTTTACAAATTTTGACACACTGCAAAATGCTTTATGTGGCGTATTGAACAGAGCATCTTATATATATTGTAACGAAGCGTGGTGTTTAATAAATTAATTCGTTTAAACACCGCAAAAAGAGGGGATAAACGCCTTAATATCATTTCTTTCTGTAAGGAAGAATTTCGACGGCCATGCAAAATAACATAAAGCTCCGTGCGTGTTTCGTTTCATCAAAATTCTTAAGCGACGACAATAGGATTTGAATACAGCAGTGGGTTCAGAGAAGAAACAGCAATGTCGCCGTAATTTTAAACACTGTCTTACAGAAGAATAGAGATCGTAAACAGGGGGAGATTTATAGCGATTTTTGCTGACACTGACACATTTCAACCAACACATTTAGTTTTCAATAACCTAATTTACAAATTGGCAACAAAATAACGACTTACGTTTCCGTCCTGAAAAAAAAATTACATTAATAAATTTTATAATTTTGTTTTTTATTATTATAGGCAACTACATACAAAGAGGCTTAAATGACAACTTGGGATGCCCCATAACAAAGCTACTGGAATAATCATTTTATATGAATACATAGAAATATTAAGAAATTGTATATTTTATTTAATGCCCTAAGGCTGACTTTGACGTTGATCTAATGGGTACGTAATTTCCCTCAATTACGGACAGAAAAACCACTTGAGAAAACCTGTCTTCGGAACATCCAACCGGTATTGAACCCACGACATGAACCTGGTTCGTTCCCAACCAATGATAGAACGAAAATGATTATTATTATTTAATAATCTCCTTCGTCAAAAACAAGGGCACCTCGTGGTTCCGAACCCGTAGGAGAGTGAGTGTCTCGGAGCCGAATAAGAAGACACCTTCAACCGACGTAGACAGGTTTTTTCCCCTTCGCCGTAACTCAAGCAGTCGACCGAGATGTGCCCCGGGAGGCGAACCCAGCTCCGGCGAAGAGAGACGGGTCCACACTCCACCCCCTTCGAACCTCTTCATTCTTTCTTCCTCGCTCTTCTTCCTCCGCCGACGTGATTACGCATGCGCACTCGTGGCCTNGGGTGGCGTCCGTCCGACGCAGTAAATCAAGACGCTTATAGGGCCGTAAAGTGGCGAGATGGTAGCCGTCCCCCCTCCCCACTTCACACACTCCTTCTTCCTCGTGATCTCGTCCCGTGGACCAGAGAGGCAGCCGGAACAAAGCTGTAACAGGCGTGAAACCGCCGCCGATGGATATACCGTGGCATCGCCGTCGGTGCTCGGGAACCCAGCCCGTCCCGTCTTCCGCTACTGCCTTAACTCACGCTCTTGTTTTCCCGCCTGCAGTAAATAACTTGGCCTGCCGCTAGACTGCAGCATCCTTCTCCTTCTCTCTCTCTCCCTCTCTCTCTCACGCCGGGTTCACACGTACGACGATCACGCCCAACAGTCGGGGCGGGGAACTGGAACAGACAATCGGGGGAACTTCCTCGTCCACTGACTTGTTAGATAATTAACGTGTATTTATGTAATCGTACATAACCGTTTAATGTATGTACTCATAATGAAATAACTGAACATAAACATTTATTTTATTCAACACTCGTATTATAGGATCTTCGCGGTTACTTCCAACTCTCCTGAGACTCTTCTGAAGTTTTACTTCCAGTATATTCCTCCACCTTATTAAAAAAAAAAACTTATACGAGTATAGAAAATAACATCGAAGGCGCAACGCACCGGATTCGTGCGCACTCAATGTAATATTATTTTGCTTAAGAACTGCTTCTTACTAGGCATTACCAACACACGTATTTTATCCCTGTTTTTATTAATATTATTGATGAATTAAATGTCATAATTTATTGATTGATTATAGGCAAAAGTTCAATTTAACTGAAAATAAGGCACCTTTATGTTAACGTATGAGTAAAACGCTTGTTTTTCATGACATATTTAGGAAGCAACCAACCACGACACACATGCGATGATTTTTAAAGGTTTGATGCAAAAAGGGTGAAGAAATTGTAAATAGACTATACATAAATGTAGTTCGGAAATGAATCGCTAGGAAGCACTAAACTGTAAAGTATTACAATGGACATTAATTATAAAAGAGTAGAAACATGTAATAGTCTCATTTGTTGCCCACCACTGATTTAGGAGTCTTAGTTTAAAACGAAACAGTGTGATTCTAAATAATATCGCAACCGAACAGCAAAATGATAGCGCAGAAAATTCTGCTTGCAAATAAACAACCATAGTTTATATCCGTTCTGCCTGCTTGGCGTAACCGGCATTTAAAACAAATCTAGTTTTAGTCTGTCTTTCTCTCCCTCCACCGGCACTCCAGCCCTGTAGAGGGAACACGGGTAGAGCGGGCATGTCAGATGCGAGGCACAGGATGTTCACGGTAAATTTACCACTTTAGACATCCCTGCTTAAGATCTTATTTTATAACATAGTGCATTCTTCAGCCATGTGTAAAATTAACATTTGTGCCTTGGACAAAGTAAACCGTAAAATTATTAGGAAATATAATATTTTACAAATTCGCTCATTCTTAAATTTATATGTAGAGGCAGTGAAATTTCGCGAAAAGATTTCGAGACAAGATACAGTCCAAAGCACTGCAGGGTCGTCCAGCTTCTTTGATTGGCTAAATAATGTTCTAGCCCGTGTTAACCGTTTGCGCACGAATCACGAAGGTTCAGTGTCGGAGTTGCATCGTCCTGAGTGGCTTGGTCAAAGACGGACACCAGCACCAGCAGCCAATGGAGGTATAACAACAGCTGAGGTGTATATATAGTATTGAAGTCTACTGTGTGGTCCAATTTTTACGCGAAAAGTCACTTGCTCTAACTATATGCACTAAAAATACAGAAAATTAAAGAAATAACTTAGTGTTCCCAAGTGTTTACCAAACACTTTTAATTCAACGTTTAAACATGGAACTGCT
This sequence comes from Clitarchus hookeri, assembly GCA_002778355.1. NCBI lineage: Eukaryota > Metazoa > Arthropoda > Insecta > Phasmatodea > Phasmatidae > Clitarchus > Clitarchus hookeri. Next base: position 1,331,098 of record NQII01000062.1, on the reverse strand, counting down.
TTCACTCCGTCGTTGCCGACTTTACTGGGCACCTGGCAGTCTGTGTATCCATTAAAATATGAACGTAGGTACGGGCAGTAACATTTTTCTAAGGTGGATTTCAATAGTGCTCACTTTACCGTAAATAACCTTTAACAAACTTCCCAGGCGAGAGATCGGTAGTTGTACAGGAGTCAGACGGCGTGCCGGTTCCTCTGATATGGACGTGGCAATTCTCTGATTGACGACGCGAGTCTCTGGGAATTGGCGGTGTGTGTCCGATTGGCTACTGGTTGCTGCGAAAGGTCCCCTGTTGGCGGGCTTCCAGCTGGCGAGTTAAGGGGATTCCCTAGTTAAATATCGTAGCTGTAAAAAATTTTGGTTTATGTCTATTAGGAGTATTTACACACTTTCCAAATAAAAACTTTTTTTGTTTTAAATCGTTCCATTTATTATGTGTTTGGTTATTTCCTAAGTATATCATTATACTTCCGATAAAGTAAAGGAATCTTAATTTTGGTTAAATTGAACATTTCTTTGTAGAATTTGCATAAATTATAAAATTTATAAATAAAAATGTAATATTTTATTTATATTTAATACGAATAAAAACAGATAAAATTGGCGTGTTGGTAATGCCTATTATAAAAAAGTTCTAATGCGAATTGTTACTAAGCGAAGTGCACACAAATGCATGCGTTGGCCCTTTGGTGTTAATTTCTGGACTTAGTCTGCAAGAGGCGGAGGGATAACCTGAAAGTAGAACTTCAGCAAAGCTTCGGAAACGTTGGAAATAACCATGAATTGACTGTTACCGAGTATTCACATATCTCAGTAAATAAAGTTTCTAGGCATACGACATTTTCTCCAGGGAAGGTAAAAATCAGTTTAACATTCGCAATTTTTTTACCTTTATCCTTTTGAATATAATCCAAGAGAGAAAAAATAATGAAAACTTTTAAAAATAAATTTATTAAGACTTCCCTCCGTTTTTTCCTTTAAGGAAATAATAAAAGTACAAAGTGGCATATACAATAGTATATATTGGTAGATATAGTGGAAAATTGCGAAAATTTCTGAGCCAACGCATCATCTATAACTAGGGACAATAATATGTCTCCACAAGATTTCGAGACAAGATACAGTCCAAAGTACTGTAGGGTCGTCCGGCTCACTTGATTGGCTAAAAAATGTTCTGGCCCACGTTACCCGTTTGCGCACGACTCACGAAGATTCAGTGTGGGAGTTACTTATTCCTGAGTAGCTTGTTCAAAGACGGACACGGCACCAGCAGCCAATGGACATATAACAGCAGTTGAGGTGTGTATATAATATTGAAGTCTACTGTGTGGTCCGATTTTTTACGCTAAAAGTCACTGACCCTATACAATAACACTATTAATAGTTTCTTCTTTCATGATTGGATGAACAAGGTTTTGACTGGGCTAAGTTGTCTGCAGACCAATCACGAACGTTCTGCTTTATAGTATCAGAATCCTCATTGGTCCAGAGTAAAGGGGTAGTATCTTCATACATGCGTGACAGCCAATAAGGAAAGAAAACTGTAGGACTTGGGCACAGCATGTTGAATCCTAGCAAACATTCAACTTTTGCCACGATAAACCACCTTCTCTATCTATTGGTTTTTATCGCGTGTAATAGGATCCTGCTGTTATATATATTAATAGCGAGTAGCTCAGCTACCCGGGAATGTATACGGCAGCTTTGATAGGGCCAATGACGAAGCTTCCTTATCACCAGATATGACCTTGAGGCTATAAAAACAATAAGTTCCCGATTCGCCGGTTGGTGAACGGCGTTTCGACATGCTGTTGGTCAGTGACGCCATTTTGCTGGTGTGTGCGGCTGGAGTGTAGTAAAAATGATGATACCGGAAAAAATATATAAATTATTTATATTGGGTATTTATCACAGTATTGTTTTACGAAACTATATACGGTAGGAAAAATATCGATTTTAGTTACATCGGAATTTGATATTTCATCTATAAAAGTACTTAACGAATGTATAACTGCTTAGAATATTACGTACTGAAGACACGAGGCATTGCAGAAAGATTTGGCGTCTGGTATTAGTGAATGTTGCCAAAATAAACATAATAATTTTTTTATTCAATTGTTGTAATCCAAGCAGACCTTATTAAAATAGCATTTAAAAAATATTAATTTCGGATACCTGGAAAAATATATTAATTTTGATAGAATATCATTTAAATATGTACACATCGATGATATATCGTCATTTCAATATATCGATATTTTTTCAACATTCCTTGAGTGGAGTGGAGAGGTTTGGGCGACCCTTAACATCGATGTCTTGAGACCGATACAGCGCCGAAATGCAAGGGAGGGGGAAACGGGAGGACCCCGAGAAAACCCGACTTCATTGTACGGTACGATTTTCACGTACGTAAATCTAGGGAGCGGCCCCGCCGGGAATAGAACCCGGTTCGCATTGGTGGAAGGCGACCGCTCTCGCCGCAACACCACTGCGGCCCATTTGTGGCTGGAGTTCGCAGTACAAGCGGCAGTTTCACCTCCGTATTTGTGTTTACTCTGTGTCGAGGAGGAATCTGGCATAGTGTTAGTCTGTCAAGAACTCCTCAGCTATTTCTAAGATGCGTATTACAGTGACGATAGTGCCATGAATATCTGGAGGGAGTACCTTCACGTTTTATTAAAAAATCGTGATTTTAATAATAAAAACTTAGTGTATTCAAATTAACATCGTTAATATCGATTAATCTACATAGCTATTAAACTGATCATTGTAAATAACTCTTGCTTCAAGGTACCTGTTATCACTGGCGAACTCGTTTCGTACAGAATTTGCGTGAGTGTCCGCTCGTGTGTTCTCTTACGAAGCCCGTGTTGCGCGTCGTGTAAATGGAGCTTAGCACAGGACAAGTGTGAGACGATCTCCCTCGTTTACCAAAACAACTTTTCCCTCCTTCTCCTGCCCCTCGTCCACCGTAATACTTTTTATTTTCCTGCGCTTCTGGTTCCACGGGTGGTCCCAGGTTCGATTTTACGGCTTGCCGCCAGAACACAGCTACGCAGGTGATGAGCTACGGTCGGCCCGTCGCATTACCATGCCGAAGTGATTTTTTTTTCTCACCCCGAATCGCGAAGACTCGTTCGCCGGTTGCTGTCAGACGTGTGCTTAGGAATTCTGCCCCCTACCACCCTTTATTTATTATTTTCCCATGGAACGCCTAATCTTTACGAACCTCGATACCGACAGCGTAACCCAAAGCTTCTACGATGTTAACTGAATTCTTCGAACTCATCATTGTTTTATTTTCGCTGTGCCGTGGCGCGGGGTGAACTGTTGCAGGCTAAGCTGGTGATTGCTCACTCCTGTGCACGCAGTAGCCAGTGTATACCGTGCGAGCATAAGGAAACAGGATGTATTCCGACCACTCACGAGCGAGCCGCGAGAAATTGAAACTTGTTCTCGTGATATTAAGAGAGTTCGAGCGGCAACAACTCCCTATACAAGCGATGTTTCCCCTGCTTCAGTTGCGATGGTACACAGGTGGCAATTTCCTTACGTCCACATACTCGTTAAAGCTGAGCAGGATGTCAGTACTACCTCTAAAAAGAAAGAAATGTCTTTGTCTGTAGTCTTTACGCGGTAAATAAAAATCGTTGCCGAATCTTTCCTTCGCCATCTCGGGTATTTCTCCGAATGGTTTTTTTTTCTGCAAAAAAAAATTGAACCACTACAAAAAATATAATTAATTTATAAAAAATAATTTTTGTTACAAAGTTTCACAGAATCCTTTGATTAGAATTTGCCGTATTCTAGGGGTTTTTTTTTCCGTACTTTATTAAGCAGAGAACAGGGAATAGTGCGCATTTAGTTTCACAGAATACTCGGGAAAAGGACACAGGAGCTGACAGTTTTGTAGACAAACTTCATCAGGATTTCGAAAACTAAAGAAATGAAAAGCATTGCGAGCGAGCAGTCTCGTCTCGGACAACAGTGGTGGGTGCGCTGGAATCAAAGCAGGGGACTCGTCCACCCCGCTGGGAATGTATTATAAGGCCCCACCGAGGGCAATATTCGGGACGTTTCGGCAGCGAGCGCTTTTCGCGAGCGCGTCCCTTCCTTTACGACGCTTTATTTCACAATGCTTCGGCAAGTGTCATCGTCCCCCCCCCCTCCACCCACTACGTANGAAAACCGACAAAGCCAGGCGAGCTTTTACGACGTCTTCTCGCAGTTACCCCGGCTACGGAGGGTCAGAGGTCGTTTTAATACCCGCCGCCGACAACCTTCCAGTACGCGTCAGATTGGGACTCTCGTCTGGTCCACTGGCGACTTCGTTACATCTAGGGGCAGTGATATTTCGCGAAAAGATTTCGAGACAAGATATAGTACAATGCACTGTAGGGTCCTCCAGCTTCTTTGATTGGTTAAAATAATGTTCTGGCCCGTGTTAACCGTTTGCGCACGAATCACGATGGTTCAGTGTCGGAGTTACTTAGTCCTGAGTGGCTTGGTCAAAGACGGACACGGCGCCAGCAGCCAACGGAGGTATAACAACGGCTGAGGTGTGTATATAGTATTGAAGTCTACTGTGTGCTCCGATTTTTACGCGAAAATTCACTGGCCCTAGTTATAGTGTTTTCGCGGTATCTTCATACTTTCCGTATCAAACCTTTGAAAAATCACCCCAAGAGTGACGGGTGTGGATGTTTTCTGAAGACGTAATTCGTCACGAGCATTTACATCTGCTTCTGTTGACCCTTTGCTGCTCAGAGTAGACAAATGTATACATTTAGCAAGTGTAGGTAATATTTTCGTCTGTACTGCACGCTGTGAAGATCCATGACCAATGATCTAACCTGTGGTTAACTGATTCGCACATCGTCTTCCTGACCTAGGTCGTAATTGGTTCATTTAACTGTAGCGGAACATATAGACTACAGCTCATTGACAGCGGCAATAAAACAAGTGTTGTGTCGTCTTAAGTACAGTACGCATCATACAATTACTTGTATGCAACACCTGAAACCGTAAATTAAAGTTGGTCTAAAAGTGTTCACATAAACTTTTCTTATTTTCGGTCAAATTTAAATTTTACTTATTACCCATAAATTATAATATTTTATTTATAATTAATATTAACAGGAACGAGGAGAAAATAGGTGTGTTGGTAATGTCTAGCAATAAATAGTCCTTAGGTAAAATTTTATTAAATTAATTTCGCATGAATCCAGTACGCCATCATTTTGGTGTCATTCTCCAGATTTAGTTAAGCCTTATTCGCATGAGGCGGAGGAATATCGTGGAAGTAAAATATTTTCATTAATAACTCTGAAACATAAATTATTACACAATACGAAGAATTTCTACATAATAGTTGAAGCCGCACCTTAAGAATAAATCAACGCAGTGGAAAATAGCGAAAACATTAATGCCGTCCTATTCCTTGTAACTTTGAATTACGCAGTTTTGACACGACTAGGCGCTTTGTAGAAAAATCATGAAGGTTAAGGCTCGTACAGACTGTTGACGTAAAAGTGAGCACTTTTTTAAGACCGTCTCAACAGGAAATAACCACTAATAAATATATTTTATCGCAGCCTCAGACGCGAACTTCTGAGAGTGGTGGAACGTATACACTCTGTTTATTATTCACTTGGCAATGTGTATATGAAAAAGTGGCAGAAATATAATAATTGGCTGGATGGAAAAGATTTAGCAGGAAAAGTGGTTACTGTGCGTGACCTATAGTGTTACTCATTGACTCAGAGAAATGGGAAAGAATGAGAGTGCGGATAAGAAAATATTGGTTCTGTATAAGGCCAAAAGTATATTTAGATGTCCCAACTAAATATTCCATTGCCCCAATACAGATAATTAATTTGGTTGCGCCAAAAAAAAAAACTTTCTTTCCAGCAAAACCTTTTTCTCGGTGTATGAAAGGCGGTCGCGTGTTCGGGATATTGTGGGTTTGTCAGAAAGTCACTTTACGCAATTAACGTCCTCTCGTATCTGGAATACTTCAATTGTACTAATATTGTGGTGCCACGGATGTGTGCTGTTCCTCAGTGGTAGAACAGGTAAGTATGCAGAACTGAAACGACACGGTGATTCCTTTGATACTCGTGCCCTGATTGGCCGGCGCACAGCTCTGGAGCGAGCCTACTGTCTGGTTGGTTACTGCGTGCTGTGAAAGGTTGCGTACTGGATGGACTGCCGATCGGCAAGTAAGTTACCAAGCGCTGATTGGCGAACGGCCGTTCCGACATGTTTCTGGTCAGTGACGCCATTTTGGTGGTGTGTGCGGCTAGAGTTTACTGTAAAAACGACTGATTTACTTCAGTATTCTTAGGTATTTTTGTTTATTCACTAGAGCTAGTGTTTTTCGCGAAAAAAAAAAAAATGAGTACAAGGTAGACTTCAATACCATAGGCACCCAACAGCAGTTGGTTTATTGCCTTTGGTTACTGTCTCCTTGAGAAGGCGTTTTCATATCTGACCGGGCCACTCAGAATTCGGCAACATCGCCACGGCTCCTACGTGATTCGTGTGCAGGCAGTTAACACGTGTCAAAAAGTAATTCAGTTAATATAGATAGGCCAACGATCCTTACGGTGTTTTTTAAATATAACTTATCTTGAAATCTTTTCGCGATATTTCACTACGCCTATGCATGATACACAGTTGGGTTTAAAACTGCATTAGAAGCAAAACTCTACTTCTTCTACAGTAAACAATCAGTTGTCGGGCAAGCAGAACTTCGTGCTGTCTTCGAATCAACCCTACAGTCTTATTTAACCCCCATCCCCCTCGCTCTTTTACACTCGACTACAGACTTGAAAGAGTTGAAACACATTTACACTGTAATCTTTCCTTTGCGTACTGTCACGACACAACTTCAGAGTGAGCCTGAAATCGATCGTAAAGCTTTGCGACGTGATTCGTTATGCAGAATTACGCAATAGTTGTGTGCAACCACGTCGGCCTAAAGTGAATATTTAAAAAAACTGGGATTTTATATTTTTTTTTAATATCATAACTTGCATGGCAATAAGTAAAATACTTGTGGCTTATGTTTTTTTAAATACACAATTTCTTGAATCTCTTAAAACTTTTTTAGTAAAATCATTTCTTGTGTTTTATATTACTGTTTATTTTATATTGACGGCTTCGCCAAACTTATATAGAAAACACTGCGTTAAAAAAAAAACTTGCTTATCAGTACACAAAATTCCTCGTTTATGATATTTGTAAAAATAAATATGAAAATGTTCAGACTTGCTTATACACTTATCCCGTGCTGCATCCGCTGAAACACGGGAGTCCAAATTTGTCCTTCGGACTGTACTTTTATGAGATCGTATTTCACCTCCCCCCTGCCCTTCACTGCTTGTAAGCTCGTCCTTATTACGACCTTGTGTTTCTCGTATTGCGAGGCGCAGAGCAGGGATCCACACCCTCCGCTGCAACAACCACTTGGGGGGAGGGAGGGATGACATCTCAATAACGCATGCGCAGTCGCAGAAAACAGAACGCATTTCATAACAGAATTTAATGAGACTGTTACGGTCTGTGTACGTGGAGGGTTGTTGGAGGGGTGAGGGGCGGAACGGCATTTGGGCCATAAGGACGCCACGAGAGCTGGCAATAAAGGGGATGTTTCCAACACGACTCCCCCCTCCTATCGCCCAGCAGCTGAAGACACCAGGAAGGAAGATTGCACCCGGCCCAGACAGGCTTTGCTTGTAGCTCCGACTACAATTAACCGCCCCATGTTATTAGAAAATCAGCTGTTGGCGTCTTCTCCCCGCGTTATAATAAAGGCCAAGCATTTTAAGGTGTTTAAAAAGCTGGGTTTTGATTTCCGTAGAACTCTTTAACCGATAGATATGCTCATCTTGTTTGTTTCATTGATTTTTCACCGTAGCGTTTGTATCAGACTTGTAACCCTGTTACGATATTAACAAAGCTTAGCAGATTTTCTTGTTCTATTTTAGTTCGACAGCTCCATTTTCTTTTTACGTAATACGCTAGATGAAGAGAAGTAGGCCTATTTCATCAAATATATCTACGGATAATCTAGTAAGTCACATACTGTGCCACAACGTAGCAAAATTTTTAGCAGTAAATATTAAATACATTGCATGTTTCAGAACGGTTTCAAATTAATTTTATCTCCCAATTATTAAGTTCTTTCATAACTTAATAACTGTGGTAAATAATTTTTAAAAAAATTTACTTTATTTATGATGTTGATGTGTAGACCATTAACAATTATATACATGTTTGCCACAGCAGGGTTTTGAAAACGAATAAAAACTCATGAGGTTCACAACAGACTTCGTGGTAGTTGAGCAGTTCTATTATCGCATGATAGGCCTATTATGAAGTTTGTGGCTATGTGGCAGTTTCTCGTCTTGTTACAGTATTTGAAATGGTTCTGCCTTTACAAGGCAGTTGCGCTAGATTTTGATACTACAACTTGCTGGTGCACGCGCATTAACTCCTCTATAGCTGCAGAATACAAATCTCCTTCCTGATTACACGGGCGAAATATAATGTTTATGTGGAGGGCGAAGAGGTTCGGACGGCTCTTGGCGTCGAGGTCTTGAGAGGCGACGAAGCTGTAAAGACGGGNAGACACGAAAAAAAAACCTCACCTTCCAGTGGCGTCGTACGACACAATTGCCACAGACGAAAAAACGGGGGCGACTACGCCGGGAATCGAACCCGGTTGTTGGAAGCGAGCCGACCGCGGCCCTGGGGTGGTCACGCATTTTCTTAGTACAGAGACTAATATACAGAGACAGGAAATGTTCGCGTTTTATAAGACCTATAGGCTAGACTTCACTGTCCTGTGTATTTTCGAGCCTCAGCTATCTGTTCATTGGATGCTGCCCAGTATGTAGCCAGCTCTAGCTCATACTAGGTAAGGGCAGTGGAGTCTGTATTTATTTTCGCATGTGGGACTGTTGTCGGACGATGCCGCTGGTCGGCAGGTTTTCTAGGGGATCTCCACGTTTACCCCGCCCTATCAATCCGGCGCCGCTCCATACTCACCTCAATCACCCTCATCGGCTCTCAAGACCTCGCTGTTAAGAGCCGCCCAGATCTCTCAACTCAACAACTCAGGCCATATGCGACACGGCATTCGGTGCTTGTTTACTCGCAGTAGTGTTACTGACTAATAGTTAGGACCAGTGATTTTTCGCGTAAAAATCGGAGTACACGGTAGACTTCAATACTATATACACAACTCAGCTGTTTTTATACATCCATTGGCTGCTGGTGCCGTGTCCGTCTTTGACCAAGCCACTCAGGACTAAGTAACTCCGACACCGAACCTTCGTGATTCGTGCGAAAACGGTTGACACGGGCCAGAACATTTTTGTAGCCAATCAAAGAAGCTGGACGACCCTGCAGTGCTTTGGACTGTATCTTGTCTCGAAATCTTTTTTTGCGAAATATAACTGCCCCTACTAATAGTTCACCTGGAAGCGTCTAATTAACTGCGATGCAATCGCAAACATAACAGAAATGCACGTGTGTTCGAAGTCAAGCTTGTCCTAAAATGAATCCGCGAAATTTTCCAGTCGCTATTGATCAGTTAGCTGGCACTGATTATCAGTCGCGACGTTTTCACCGGTTTTCACCGCTCTGGCTGGGTTCTCAGTGTCTCAGGTTCAACGCGTGTTGGCTTCGTTGTGGGACTTGCAGTGGGGCAGACCCGCCCACCGAGGCTCTCAGGTCTAAGCCACGCTGGGTCCTCCGGCTGTCTCCGGCGATCAGCTCGACCGGGCGGCGATATGAAACCGAATACTTCTTCGTTACCTTCCACGAAGGAAACAAAAGCCCGACACCTCAAAGTCGCTGCGCCGTCGTCGTCATCGCCGTCTTGAGTTCTCCCCCCACCCCTCTCCTTGACTACAGCGCTGACACAACCCTTCTTCTCGGCTCGCCACGCCGAATCACTCCTATCTCCGGCCAGCCATCTCTTATTTGTCTGTAAATTCCTCGTCTCTTTAAATCCCATCTCCTGCCACAGGGTCCCACCCCCACCGACCCCCCCTCTTCTAAACTCATCACATCGGGGTCACAGATTTCCCCCCCTCGTGTCTCCGTGCGACAACGTGCCAAGTCGCCAACCTTCTCGTCCTTACCCCATTCCCCACCCGGTGTACACAATTGTGTACATCACGCACGTGTATAGGCTATTCACGGTAAAGTGCTCACTTTACCGTGAACAGCGTATGGGTAATTTTTGGTCTGTACTGCACACTGCGAAACTTGATGACCAGTGATCTTACCTGTTGATAAATTATTCGCAAACTATCTTTCTGGTCAAGGTCACAAATGGTTCCTATAACTGTAGTTGAACATAGAGCCTACAGATCGTAACAACGATAAAAGCAACAAGTAAAATTTAGTAAACTACGCATCACAAATTATTTTCTTTGGAACTCCTGGAACAGTAAATTAACGTGAGTCTGAAAAGTGTAAGGCTCGATTTCATCTATTTTGTAGAAAATCTTCGTTTTCGAGTCATCATTTCGGTTTCAAAGTATTTATTGACAATGTTTGATAATATATAATTTACATTTTACGATTTTTTTATTAGTTTTGTGTTCAATTTTCACTGTGTGTTATTTGCTAACTGTCAAAAGTCAGGATCATGATTACATATTTTATCAATAATTTTCCTGCATTTTTCAACCGGCATAAAACACACAATACAAATAAGACACTAAAATATTCAAATAATCTTAAAGTGTTGATTTTCTATAATCAAACCTTTTCGATAACTCTTCTGAAACTGAAATTATTGCAATAAAACGAATAATTTATGTATAGTAGGTGAAGCTGAGCCTTAAGGGCGAGATTACGATGTCTTCGCGTTACAACCACCAAGTTACACTTTTACGTGTACGTAAAACGTTTTCTTTCTGGGTGGTGTATTATGATGTTTCACGTAAGCGCAGATCCTTTTTATACTGAGTAAAAATATCGGGGATAAGTATTGATGCTTTTCATATAGAAAACTCTGAAAATTAAAGTTTTGTAATCGTATTTGTACTTTAACATTGATGTGGCTAGAATGCGTTGCGAAAGAATGACGTCCGTGATTATGCAAACTCTGAAAACCACTAAGAGAATGTCTCAGGGAGACGTGGTCATGTTTTTTCTCTATATATGGGAAATCGTCGTATGTAATAAACTCCGATCTACTGACAAAATTAAATTGCCTTCCATGAAGTAGGTCTACTAAAAATTGCAAGCTTAATGGTAAAAACTCTGTCTTTCATGCAAGCATTTTTACACCTCTGACAAACATACCTAATGAACTATGGCAAAAGCTCCCTGAATATTTACGAATTTAAAAAAACGATACGAAGTCCTAGATTAACTTCTATTATATATGCGGTATACATTCATTTAAAATGTCACCAGACGACGCCACCAACATAAAAACAAACCAATGAAAACCAAAGATAACACAACCTCGTCCCTATCGTGATTGGTCAGCGATATCACGTGAAGCAGAGTCACGTATCACATATCGAGCAAAAGTTAGATATTGACAAGCTTTTCAATCACGTGAACTTTACGTGAACTAATCGTGATAGGTCTCCTTAAAACACATTAGTCAAGGTATAGCTGGTTTACTTGAACGTGTTACTCGTTACGTGATACGTGAAACGTAAAGTCATCGGAATCCCTGCCTGGCGCGGGATCACGGGCCTACTACTCTGGAGATAATGATTATTGAAAATCTGCCGTTTCACCTACTTGAAACCATTTTGCAAGCTCAGGCACGCCGAATTTAGGCAACGCCGAAGGCGACACTGCCGTGCAAACTAAACGTCTCGTCGTCTTTATGCGCACAGAAATTTCGCGCTCCGCGAGCAATAGTAGGTGGTATGCAAATTGAGCTAAAATTTTCTGTGCTTGAGTTTTTCAAATAAAGTTTACGGTGCGAAACTGTGACTAGTGAGTATTATTCGACAGTCATTTTACCATTTNTCTTGAGTTTTTCAAATAAAGTTTACGGTGCGAAACTGTGACTAGTGAGTATTATTCGACAGTCATTTTACCATTTCAGTCACAGAATTCCCTACAGGACGTTGAACCAGGATGACTGGACCGCAGAGGGAATATGGGTAGAGTGATCCCACTAGCTCCGCAAAATCAGTCTCCGTGTCCCAACAATGAACTACTTTTCTGCCAGTACGACTATCGTAAACGACNCCACTAGCTGCGCAAAATCAGTCTCCGTGTCCCAACAATGAACTACTTTTCTGCCAGTACGACTATCGTAAACGACTTGAATAGGATTCACAGTAAGAATATTATTCATGTAAACAGGCACTTTGAGATGTTTGTATACTTACACTACTCAGTATTTAATGCGACTTGATGAAATTCTAATTGGTAAAATTATTTTATTCATATAAAAGTGCTTGTATTCGGAAAATGAATACATAAAACACGTTCATCAGTGTTCACCATTAGACTTTGACACTTGTGTAAGTGTGGGGTAGGTCAATGTTAGGTACATGAGCAGAATACGAAAAATCGGTCAACCTCATCTTCAGTCTATGCTCCGGACCGGGAATTGAATCCAAGACCTCCAGTATGTGAGTCCAGAGTATTGCCATTGCATCACCTCATTCGGTAGTACCATTTTAAATATGGTGCTGTAGTNACTGTAGTTGAACATAGAGCCTACAGATCGTAACAACGATAAAAGCAACAAGTAAAATTTAGTAAACTACGCATCACAAATTATTTTCTTTGGAACTCCTGGAACAGTAAATTAACGTGAGTCTGAAAAGTGTAAGGCTCGATTTCATCTATNACTGTAGTTGAACATAGAGCCTACAGATCGTAACAACGATAAAAGCAACAAGTAAAATTTAGTAAACTACGCATCATAAATTATTTTCTTTGGAACTCCTGGAACAGTAAATTAACGTGAGTCTGAAAAGTGTAAGGCTCGATTTCATCTATNCAAATTATTTTCTTTGGAACTCCTGGAACAGTAAATTAACGTGAGTCTGAAAAGTGTAAGGCTCGATTTCATCTATTTTGTAGAAAATCTTCGTTTTCGAGTCATCATTTCGGTTTCAAAGTATTTATTGACAATGTTTGATAATATATAATTTACATTTTACGATTTTTTTATTAGTTTTGTGTTCAATTTTCACTGTGTGTTATTTGCTAACTGTCAAAAGTCAGGATCATGATTACATATTTTATCAATAATTTTCCTGCATTTTTCAACCGGCATAAAACACACNACTGTCAAAAGTCAGGATCATGATTACATATTTTATCAATAATTTTCCTGCATTTTTCAACCGGCATAAAACACACGATACAAATAAGACACTAAAATATTCAAATAATCTTAAAGTGTTGATTTTCTATAATCAAACATTTTCGATAACTCTTCTGAAACTGAAATTATGGCAATAAAACGAATAATTTATGTATAGTAGGTGAAGCTGAGCCTTAAGGGCGAGATTACGATGTCTTCGCGTTACAACCACCAAGTTACACTTTTACGTGTACGTAAAACGTTTTCTTTCTGGGTGGTGTATTATGATGTTTCACGTGAGCGCAGATCCTTTTTATACTGAGTAAAAATATCGGGGATAAGTATTGATGCTTTTCATATAGAAAACTCTGAAAATTAAAGTTTTGTAATCGTATTTGTACTTTAACATTGATGTGGCTAGAATGGGTTGCGAAAGAATGACGTCCGTGATTATGCAAACTCTGAAAACAACTAAGAGAATGTCTCAGGGAGACGTGGTCATGTTTTTTCTCTATACATGGGAAATCGTCGTATGCAATAAACTCCGATCTACTGAGAAAATTAAATTGCCTTCCATGAAGTAGGTCTACTAAAAATTGCAAGCTTAATGGTAAACACTCTGTCTTTCATGCAAGCATTTTTACACCTCTGACAAACATACCTAATGAACTATGGCAAAAGCTCCCTGAATATTTACGAATTTAAAAAACGATACGAAGTCCTAGATTAACTTCTATTATATATGCGGTATACATTCATTTAAAATGTCACCAGACGACGCCACCAACATAAAAACAAACCAATGAAAACCAAAGATAACACAACCTCGTCCCTATCGTGATTGGTCAGCGATATCACGTGAAGCAGAGTCACGTATCACATATCGAGCAAAAGTTAGATATTGACAAGCTTTTCAATCACGTGAACTTTACGTGAACTAATCGTGATAGGTCTCCTTAAAACACATTAGTCAAGGCATAGCTGGTTTACTTGAACGTGTTACTCGTTACGTGATACGTGAAACGTAAAGTCATCGGAATCCCTGCCTGGTGCGGGATCACGGGCCTACTACTCTGGAGATAATGATTATTGAAAATCTGCCGTTTCACCTACTTGAAACCATTTTGCAAGGTCAGGCGCGCCGAATTTAGGCAACGCCGAAGGCGACACTGCCGTGCAAACTAAACGTCTCGTCGTCTTTATGCGCACAGAAATTTCGCGCTCCGCGAGCAATAGTAGGTGGTATGCAAATTGAGCTAAAATTTTCTGTTCTTGAGTTTTTCAAATAAAGTTTACGGTGCGAAACTGTGACTAGTGAGTATTATTCGACAGTCATTTTACCATTTCAGTCACAGAATTCCCTACAGGACGTTGAACCAGGATGACTGGACCGCAGAGGGAATATGGGTAGAGTGATCCCACTAGCTCCGCAAAATCAGTCTCCGTGTCCCAACAATGAACTACTTTTCTGCCAGTACGACTATCGTAAACGACTTGAATAGGATTCACAGTAAGAATATTATTCATGTAAACAGGCACTTTGAGATGTTTGTATACTTACACTACTCAGTATTTAATGCGACTTGATGAAATTCTAATTGNCGTGAATAGGATTCGCAGTAAGAATATTATTCATGTAAACAGGCGCTTTGAGATGTTTGTATACTTACACTAGTCAGTATTTAATGCGACTTGATGAAATTCTAATTGGTAAAATTATTTTATTCATATAAAAGTGCTTGTATTCGGAAAATGAATACATAAAACACGTTCATCAGTGTTCACCATTAGACTTTGACACTTGTGTAAGTGTGGGGTTAGGTACATGAGCAGAATACGAAAAATCGGTCAACCTCATCTTCAGTCTATGCTCCGGACCGGGAATTGAATCNTTAGGTACATGAGCAGAATACGAAAAATCGGTCAACCTCATCTTCAGTCTATGCTCCGGACCGGGAATTGAATCCAGTATGTGAGTCCAGAGTATTGCCATTGCATCACCTCATTCGGTAGTACCATTTTAAATATGGTGCTGTAGTGNTCCAGTATGTGAGTCCAGAGTATTGCCATTGCATCACCTCATTCGGTAGTACCATTTTAAATATGGTGCTGTAGTGAAATTATTCTGTGTTTGTTCGGGTATTAAATATTAGCTTTTATGTTTACATAAACGTAAACCCCCTCTTGTGAGTGATTGAAGAGATTCGGGCACCTCGTAACATTGAGGTCTTGAGAACTGATGACGATGAGTAAGGAGCAGCGGCGAAATTAAAGGACTGGGGAAACGGGAGATCCCCGAGAAAACCCGCTGAGCAGCGGCATCATCCGGCACGATTCCCACACGCGAAAATCCGGGAGTGACCCAGCCAGGAATCCAACCCGGTTCGCTTTTGTGGGGGGCGAGTAGTCCTACCACTACACTACCGCGGCCCCTAGTATGTTTACATAATGTTTATATAAACACAAACCGCCTCTTTGGCATAGTAATAAATTTAATCGGAAAACATGGTTTTTTTTTATGAATTGGTTATTATTCAGCTCGCCTGACCCGTATTAATGATGGAAGGGAGCATTTTCGAAAGGAACGCAGTTGTAAACAGCGTGGCACTTGTCTCGTTGTTGCATGCAGCACTCGGCCTACTCTCGGCCCTCTTCGCGCCGTATAAAACTTGAGAATCAACAGAGCAAACGGAATCGAAAGCGAACTCAAATCGACTCTAATACAGTTCCTGGCCGCGCCGGTGGTGATGAGCATCATATATGTTGTGGAAGGGAGGGTCGGTGGGTTGGTGATGGGGGAAGCGGGTTCGAGTGCCCCTTTTAGCGGCCCGGGGCGATACAGGGTCCAGGGGTGGACAATTCAGACCCTACCCGGACAGTGACGTCCGAAGAGACGAAAGCACGCTCTCGCATCACTCTTCCAGTCTCCAAACCCTCACACCTCCTGTGTGCGGCGTCGTGGTGATGAGCTGTTGCAAGGGTAAGCTGTGTTTTGATCAGGGCTGTATCTGATCGTTCGCTAGTTTAAACATTGGCCACTTAAGCGTAGATGTGCATTTGACGTCACAGCATATGTGTGATGTGTGCCTCCCTGCTTTCTTGTGAGTGGCCGCAGTACATTCAGTTTCTCTCGTCTACACTCTGGTTACTAGCTCCTGCTGGATCCGCAGAATGGGTAGAGCACTAAGCAAGCGACAGCTTGCCTTGCAACACTTCGCCATACGCCACTGGCTATGTGTAACACTTTCAGAAACAATTCGAAAACCTTCCCGTCTCTGCGTCCACCGCACTGGTCATGCTAAACAAGGATGGAATATGCGACTGGAACTGAGGGATATCCTACTCAGGCTGGGAAGCTCAATGCTATTAGTTTGGCAATTAAATATATTTCGCCACCAGAGTGCACTGGTGTCGCAAGTGTACCAGATTTTTCCGTTTTGTATATAAATGAATTAGATCTTTGCAAATTTTCACAAAAATTGTGTAAAATCCTCTGACTTGTATTATGTTAGAACTTACGTAAAGGTTGTATTGTTCTTCGCACTAGAGTAGAAATATAACGAAATATGTTCACCTGTTCAACATTCCGTCGTAAACTGGGTTTAACAAAACGTTGGGTTAAACAAATACTTAATTTAAATATCGGAACTGAATCGGAAAAAAAAATTCTGAAATCGTTAAAAATAATATTTTCTGGGAATTTTCTGGGCTGGTTCTTTAAATGGAAAGGGGTAAAGGTACAAAGATGGCGACTCTATTTATTTTGCAGCATTGAAATAAATTTTGTTTAAAACGCTCAATGCCAAGCACAGTTGTTTATTTACTGCTTGCTCCTGTAAATACAATTGTAGGGCGTGGACGATAGTTACGAAATAAAATTAATACCTGAAATTTGGGCTGGGAAAAGTACATATCACAATTCGAGCCAAACACTAATTTTCAAACGCCAATAAACAGAAATTTTNAAATTTGGGCTGGGAAAAGTACATATCACAATTCGAGCCAAACACTAATTTTCAAACGCCAATAAACAGAAATTTTTCTCTTACCTTCGGTTTGAAAGCGACCTCTTTCGAACACCAGCAAAAACTTGCGGCAGAAATTTTCCCTATGACAAACTCTCCCGTAATAAATCTTGTTTTGTTCGAACCAGAGTATAATAAACCATACTTATGCTATACAAGGCCAGGATCATTGCCTAATACAGTCAGTGTTCCCCTGTGAGTGCACGCTGTTCATGATAAACTGAGAACATTTGATAGCAATATTTGAAAAATGTCACTGACACTTACTGCGTATATTTTAACGGACACACTTCCTCACAACACACACCCAGCAAAGCTGGGAACAATGGAAGGAAAGTTGTTCCATTTCTTAACGTTAAATCATAAGTGTTATGTAGGTAAATATTTGTAAATACTGAAATGATTTATTTTTATTTTTGTTTTTAATGCATATAAGAGCAAGAATCAGCAAATTTGTTACATATTTACTTTCTTGATAATTTCTCAGTTTTCCTCGGCCGACGCATGAATAAAGTGACCAGAATGATGGCAATATTAATCTTACATAAGGCGGATGAATACCCAGTATGCACACAACNGGCATGAATAAAGTGACCAGAATGATGGCAATATTAATCTTACATAAGGCGGATGAATACCCAGTATGCACACAACTAGATCTTAAGCAAGGTTATCAGAAGTGCTTCAGTTCACCGTTAACACCTTAAAATGTGATTTGTGGACGTTCCTGCAACTCCGTGTAGGGAATAGTACATCCCAGTGTATTATAATCATCAAGTACTTTGGCTGCGATGAGGCGCAACATATGATACCATAAATTAACGTATGTCTCAAAGTGTTAATTTGCGGTTTCAGGGCTGCAAAAAAAATACTTTGATGTGCGCTGTACTTACGTTGATACAGTTACCAATAAGCTGTAGGCTTTGTGTTCGGCGATAGAGANTTTGCGGTTTCAGGGCTGCAAAAAAAATACTTTGATGTGCGCTGTACTTACGTTGATACAGTTACCAATAAGCTGTAGGCTTTGTGTTCGGCGATAGAGACTTGGACAAATCATAGAATGGTTTATGAATCAGTCGCCCAAGAGAAAGGTCAATGACCACTGAAACGCGCAGCACAGAGTACCGACGAAATACGTCGCTCAATAGCAACATATACACTATTTGTACACTGGGTCTAAATTAATTGGTCAGGGTCACCGCTATCTTAGCCCACAAAAAGGCAATCTGAGACTTTCTATTAAAAAAAAAACTTCGTGTGTGTCTGCCTTACGCACAACATTCCAGAAACATTGCACGTATGTTAATAAATTATATTTTCTCGGGTACGAGTTTTTTCGAAAGGAGAATAAAACACATTTACCACGTTCCCTTTTCAGGTATGGCAGTTCTCATGTACGTGATTGAACACACCTTTTATGGTTACCGTAGGACGTCTCATCACAGAAAATACTAACCCTTTAAGATACACATTAATTGTTCGTTTCAGGTGTTGCAAAAGAAGACATTTTTGGTGTGAACAATACAGGAATTTTTTTATAAAAAGTGACGTTTTGGAGCCTATAGAAAATTTTTCAGTATATGCATTGCATAAGAAGCAGCCAATTATATAAAATTTGGGACGTCATAAATTAGCTTACACAGCGATACCAGTCTGACGTTTGGACACCCCTTGACGGAAAATATTTCTTCACTTAACTCCCCCAAATTGTCGCTCTACGTCACCCATTTCCAGGCCACCAAGTCGGAAACGACGAACCACCCGCAAACACACACACACACACACACACACATTCCAGCTAACCGGCGTTCCACGTCGGTTGGCATTGCCTTAGGGAACTCTCTCTTCTCCCTTGTTCCTCTCCACAAACCCTCTTGCACGAGTGTAAGACAATTGCATGTCTGCGTGTACTGCATTGAACCCTCACTCGCGTTTACAGGGAATTATTTCTCAGTAGATAAGTTATCACGATGTCTCCAATATTGCAACATTATTCAACTTATTTATTGAACACAAGATGAGCATAAATTCAATTAAACACTTTAGCTGCTGGTTCGTCACGAAAAAAAAAAATCGTTTTCAACATACTGAAGACTAACGGTGTTATATGAATACTAAGGAGATTTACAAGCATTTGAAGTTGGGCCTAATATTACAACTTTATTGAAATATTCCAGAAAGTGTCTGAACAGTTTGTAGTTGAATAAAAATTTCCAAGTACGCCGAAACAAGAGCATATCTGAGAAAAGCATATTGCGGCAGAGACGACAGGACTATAATCTATCCGAGTTCAAGAAGTTCAATTGTTACAGCACGTTCCTTTAGTAATTCTAGACGGCGTAAGGTTGGATACACAGTGCCTGGAGTTTGCAGAAGCACTTCACTGCCCTCTGTTGTTTTCGAAATACGGGCGTGGACGCGGTCTCTTCGCAGCTTCTCTGATGGAACCTCCGTTTCCTGCTTCCTTCGAGACGGGGGAGTGAAAAAGCCTGGAAGCCGGTTTACCAATGAAAATAATAACTTTGTTAAGCCCTCTTTTCCTCTTCGTCGCTGGGGAAGACGTGTTGAGGAGGGGAGAAGAGAAGGTTTGGGGGGGGGGGCAGCCTTTTTACCACCTCGTGACACTTTGTGACAAAGCCAAAAGGACCACGTTGATAAATAGAGAGAGAAGAAGAAGGGGCCGATTAGTCCGTGGAGATTTTTAGTTTTGACACGGGTGACAGGCAACCAGCCCTGAAACAAACATTTTCCCTCCTCCGCCGCCGATCCCGAACCCGCTTTTCCCTACTACTAGCAAGGTCCTCTTCCCCGAGTCAACTTGAGCGTGTAAAAAAGAGGGAGGGAAGAACGCACCTTCGGGCCCCCTTCGGAAAACCCTTTAGCCTGAGGACCGCTGGACTCTCTTATGTCTGTCCGATCGCGCCCTTGCCCTTCGGCTACCTTTCCGCACTACGGGTTCGAGTCTTCTCAGAGTCAAGAGGCTGCCCCCTCCCCTCGCCAAGGAGGGGATGAGCCTCGTGTGAATTGAACCATGAATTACGCGATTCCGTCATGCTCCAATCAGTGCGCCTGGCTCTTCTCCCAGCCTCCCAGAGGACCCTGTCTCCTGCGAGACCATGTAATTGGCCTCCGGGGAGGAGCAAGGAAGGCAACGCCACCAGACGAGACCA
>NQII01000062.1:1285612-1302463 GCA_002778355.1 Clitarchus hookeri | reverse complement strand
CCTCTATCCCATGATTCTCTTAACACAATAGAACATCGCGCTGTGCCTTTTGTAGCAGTCGCAGGGGTGGGTAGATGAGAAGGGGTGAAGCAAAAGGGGGAAGGGGGGTTGATTGCAACATTACATTAACATGGTGATGGCTTCACAGCGCGCTCCCCCACCCCCTTCTCATACCGTTCCACGCTTCATTTGGTTGGCGTGATGCCTAACTCGCAGGGGCGGCAGTTTCGTGTAAGTCGCAGCACTGGTAGAGTGCGCCCGATGATTGTCGCCGACAGTTGGTACTGCGATCTGGCCCTTTTGTTTTGGCGAAGAATGGTCAAGGCCCGGCTTCACCCCTTTTGCAGAAACTTCTTTTCACGTCATAATTTCGCATTCATAGTGATTACTGGCAATGTACCTACGACTATAGAACTTTTTACATTTTACAAGTAGTTCAGGTAATATTTTTGTGCGTAATTTTAATTAAATCTTATCTGCTTATTGCGAAAACCCAGGAACGTATTGATATTTTATTAATAATTTCCTGCATTTTTTTCAAGAAGGAAATAACACACAGTGAAAATNAACCCAGGAACGTATTGATATTTTATTAATAATTTCCTGCATTTTTTTCAAGAAGGAAATAACACACAGTGAAAATTAGATACGAACGAATTAAATAATTAGTATATTGTTAATTATCTATAACCGAACATTTCAAATTATACCTCTGAAACTGGAGTCATGATACGAAAAGACGAATTTCTACAANAACCCAGGAACGTATTGATATTTTATTAATAATTTCCTGCATTTTTTTCAAGAAGGAAATAACACACAGTGAAAATGAGATACAAACGAATTAAATAATTAGTATATTGTANAAGGAAATAACACACAGTGAAAATGAGATACAAACGAATTAAATAATTAGTATATTGTAAATTATCTATAACCGAACATTTCAAATTATACCTCTGAAACTGGAGTCATGATACGAAAAGACGAATTTCTACAAAATGGGTGAAGCTAAGCCTTAAAAATATTTCTGTCGCATGGTCGTGAGGGTAACGGTGCGTGGGAGTTGAATGGCATGGGTTCGTTTGCAAGTTGCACTTTAGGGTTTAGTTACATTCATTAGAGAGGCTACTAATTTTAACAAGGTTGTATATCTTTATTACATATTCAATTTAATTAGTGTGGACTTCAATGCAATTATTATTTTTAACGAAAATAGTTATTTTCCACCTTTATTTTCGCATTTAAGATAAGAAAAGCCACTGATGACTTTCTTCCATGTCTTAATACTAAGAATACAAAAACCAATTGTTCACAGACAGCCTCGGTATTAGTTCCTTACACGTCTTTGGAACTGTTAAGCGTCGGGCAAAACTATTCCCATAACGAGTACCAACTCCATAATGTTGTCTCGCATGTTCTTTGAGACATTATACTTGGATCACTAATCTCTCAAATGAAATTTCCAAATACCTTTTAACTAATTGTGTTGTGATTTGGCACTTGAAACCCCTTATATTCTCCGTATAAATTTGATTTAAGTTTAGAAAATGTAACAGAATACAGTTGGAAGACACATGTAATTAAATGTCATGTGATAAACCACAAATTAAATGTTTGATGCGATTAACAACAAATTAAATGTTCTTGAAATACTCTTGATTTAAATAATTTAATTCTGCAGTTTATAAATCTGTGGCTGACACAGCTGCTGCGAACTTATTTTCTGGTAACATGTTCCAGGCTTCATTCAGCCCATGGCGTTGAAGTGTGTTTGCACAACACACACCAAAGCTGGATTAGGATTCAATCGCTGAGGCAATTTGATCGTGCGGCCCGTATGCGTGTTATCGCACCGTGTTCAGAATATTCCGAACTTCCTTCTAAGTAGTGGTCTACTGTCCTGTTGTTCCTTCAACTGTTTTCACATTTTTATGGTTATTGCCTCATTTTTTGCGTGACCACTGACTAGCTTATTTCATTCTGCGCCCCCTCCCCCATCACCATCTCTCAATCACTATTGAAAACTAATATTCTTAGGTCTGATTGATGTTCTGCTTGCTATCTTATTTCAATTTCTATACCTTCTGCAATTTGTCATAATAAAGGATATCATACTTAATTTAATTACACTCGCCTAGTCCGAATACCGAGCGAGATGACGGTTGACTTGCATTGTGAACATACCAATTTATATTCAATATCGGACAATCGTGATTTAGGTTCCCCTGTAGGCGATTGCTGAGTTGACTCCTTCCTTGCTTCTGATAGTTTTGCCTCCTGGTCATGTCCCGAATGGCCGTTTTGGTTAAAAGCGATTTTAATGAATACGCGTATTTTAAAATAGGTCACTGCACATCCTTTCAAAACGTGTATTATAACTAGGGCCACTTGAATTTCCCGAAAATATTTACATTTCACAAAGGCTAGACTTCAGTGTTCTATGGCGAACGTGCAATTTTTCCTTTGGTTACTGACCGCCTGTTCTTTTCGGGAGACATTTCCTCGCCTGACTGGACCAATCAAGATTACGTACCTCTGACCCTGAGTTTCCGTGATTCGCGGGCAAACACCTGCAATGAGTGACAGATACAATCATCCAATCACGAAAGTGGATCTGAGCTACAGTGTTTTGAAGTACAGGTAGTCTTGAAATCCAATCGCGAAAAACGTGTGACCCTAATAATCACTTATCACATATTTCACAGTCAATTAAGGACACAGCTCGAAAGTGTGAAATTTAATTAAGGATATCACTGGAAATAATCGTGTTCCAATGTTTTAAATATAATGTAACTTCAATAATAAAAATGTTAGATATTACATACGCATTAAATTGTATATGAACCATACCATATATTATTTAGATTCCTGTACCTGTTTTCAAAAACAGCGTAAAAACACAGTTCCAGTAGGGATATATGTAGAAATACGTTTACCTCTTTCAAGAGTAAACATTAAAAATCAGTGTTACAACTTTGAAATCCTTTCCTCAAAAGTGTCTTCTTCTGACTAGTGGCCACATTACTTTGCCAGTATGATATATACATATACAACGAATGTATAGAGACCTGAAAAATTCACGAGATCAATGATCTGCAAGCTAGAATCTACAGTCTTATGAAAAAATATGCAGATATCAACTGCACATTGGTTGTCTTCTGACACAGTGGAATGCGACGGTTGGGCCAGCGTTCTTCAGGAGGTGTCAAACACCGTGTGGCCCAATGGCTGTAGTTAAATAAACGCAAGTGTTTTGAATTCTAGCTTGTCCCAAAATTAATCCGCGAATTCTTCGGGGTCTCTACCAATGTACAGTCATCATAACTCATTACGTCACATTTACAGAATAGGTAAGTAAACAGAAATCGAGTAGCGTAGTGGTTCCTTAGATGTGGACGTTACCCGCGATCGGGCTGCGCGAGGCCCAGCGAACAAACCTCGTGTCCGATTGGCTTTTAAGTACAGAGTAACACATTCCTAAAGTCGNACACTGCCACGCGCGTCCAGTGCGCCATCGCCGCTAAGCGCAAGGCTCTGAACTGGCGTGCAGTGTTTTTTGTCGTTATGCGTGTACATATTTCTGCACACAACCCCAGACGCCATCGTTTGCCCACTTGTTGCTGTCTCTAGGAGAAGTTATTTCCCATCTGAACTGAGTTGTACATGGTTCGGTAACACATTTGCCGAGTTTTAAGACGTCATTACGCGGTTATCGCTCTGGCCAACAAAAAAAAAAGGCTTGTAGGTCTTTTCAACCGCAGAAGTGGTGAAGAAATATACGTACATATATAAACATTTTTTTCCCCTGAAGTGTTTTTTACCTACATGCATATTTTAGGCTGCCTTGCACGTCAGTAAGATGTGCCAATTTACATTTTCAGAAGCAGCTACACAAAGAAGCATCGCTGTCATGAAATATTTGAGTTATAATTTCGAAAAGAAGCGTTACTAAGCATATACCTTTCTTGGCCTTTTCACGCTAATTTCTAAAAAGGAAGTTGACTTGCGTTGATGACCTGCACGCTCTTAACAACTGCGGTGTTATCAATGAAAGACTGAACAGATTGGGCGGCTCTTAACATCGAGGTCTTGAGAGCCGATGAGGGTGAAGCGAGGTGAGTACGGAGCGGTGCTGGAATGCAAGGGAGTGGGAAACGGAAGATCCCCGAGCAATCACGCCGACCAGCGGCATCGCCGGCACAATTCCCACACGTGAAAATCTTGGGGCCACCCCGCAGGGAATAGAACCCGGTCCGCCTTTGTGGGAGGCTGGTAACCTAACCACTACATAACCGCGGCCCCTGTATTATCAATAACAACCTGAAGTTCAGCCTGCCACCAAATAACTCCTCGATGCCTCGGAGGAATGAACCGGTGCCGTCGCATGACTATACATGTTACCTGGCACGGGCGTTTTGGCGTCCAACGTGGGGCCAGCGCGGTCGCGCGCTGTTTTCGCGGTTAATAAGGCGCGTGTCCCCGAGTGCCCTCCAGGGGTCCCTTCGCACAATATTATTGTTATCGCCATCGCATTACCGGCCCCCGCCATCATTTAACCCTTGCGCGACCAGGCTCCGCATCTAAAGGACCCCCATCCACCACCGCCGCCCCTCCTTTATTGGGTTTGTTGTGGCTCTCTCTCTCTCGCGCTCGCGCCGTCCCCGGCCTATTCACTGTTTGGCTTATCGAACAAACACAAACACCAAAACACTAACACTGGATGTCATTTCACGTCACAGAGGCTGCGCCACCCTTCCCTGCCTTCNATTTCTACAAAATGGGTGAAGCTAAGCCTTAAAAATATTTCTGTCGCATGGTCGTGAGGGTAACGGTGCGTGGGAGTTGAATGGCATGGGTTCGTTTGCAAGTTGCACTTTAGGGTTTAGTTACATTCATTAGAGAGGCTACTAATTTTAACAAGGTTGTATATCTTTATTACATATTCAATTTAATTAGTGTGGACTTCAATGCAATTATTATTTTTAACGAAAATAGTTATTTTCCACCTTTATTTTCGCATTTAAGATAAGAAAAGCCACTGATGACTTTCTTCCATGTCTTAATACTAAGAATAAAAACCAATTGTTCACAGACAGTCTCGGTATCAGTTCCTTACACGTCTTTGGAACTGTTAAGCGTCGGGCAAAACTATTCCCATAACGAGTACCAACTCCATAATGTNTTCCTTACACGTCTTTGGAACTGTTAAGCGTCGGGCAAAACTATTCCCATAACGAGTACCAACTCCATAATGTTGTTTCGCATGTTCTTTGAGACATTATACTTGGATCACTAATCTCTCAAATGAAATTTCCAAATACCTGTTAACTAATTGTGTTGTGATTTGGCACTTGAAACCCCTTATATTCTCCGTATAAATTTGATTTAAGTTTAGAAAATGTAACAGAATACAGTTGGAAGACACATGTAATTAAATGTCATGCGATTAACCACAAATTAAATGTTTGATGCGATTAACAACAAATTAAATGTTCTTGAAATACTCTTGATTTAAATCATTTAATTCTGCAGTTTATAAATATGTGGCTGACACAGCTGCTGCGAACTTATTTTCTGGTAACATGTTCCAGGCTTCATTCAGCCCATGGCGTTGAAGTGTGTTTGCACAACACACACCAAAGCTGGATTAGGATTCAATCGCTGAGGCAATTTGATCGTGCGGCCCGTATGCGTGTTATCGCACCGTGTTCAGAATATTCCGAACTTCCTTCTAAGTAGTGGTCTACTGTCCTGTTGTTCCTTCAACTGTTTTCACATTTTTATGGTTATTGCCTCATTTTTTGCGTGACCACTGACTAGCTTATTTCATTCTGCGCCCCCTCCCCCATCACCATCTCTCAATCACTATTGAAAACAAATATTCTTAGGTCTGATTGATGTTCTGCTTGCTATCTTATTTCATTTTCTATACCTTCTGCAATTTTTCATAATAAAGGATATCATACTTAATTTTAATTACACTCGCCTAGTCCGAATACCGAGCGAGATGACGGTTGACTTGCATTGTGAACATACCAATTTATATNATTTAATTACACTCGCCTAGTCCGAATACCGAGCGAGATGACGGTTGACTTGCATTGTGAACATACCAATTTATATTCAATATCGGACAATCGTGATTTAGGTTCCCCTGTAGGCGATTGCTGAGTTGACTCCTTCCTTGCTTCTGATAGTTTTGCCTCCTGGTCATGTCCCGAATGGCCGTTTTGGTTAAAAGCGATTTTAATGAATACGCGTATTTTAAAATAGGTCACTGCACATCCTTTCAAAACGTGTATTATAACTAGGGCCACTTGAATTTCCCGAAAATATTTACATTTCACAAAGGCTAGACTTCAGTGTTCTATGGCGAACGTGCAATTTTTCCTTTGGTTACTGACCGCCTGTTCTTTTCGGGAGACATTTCCTCGCCTGACTGGACCAATCAAGATTACGTACCTCTGACCNGGTTACTGACCGCCTGTTCTTTTCGGGAGACATTTCCTCGCCTGACTGGACCAATCAAGATTACGTACCTCTGACCATGAGTTTCCGTGATTCGCGGGCAAATGAGTGACAGGTACAATCATCCAATCACGAAAGTGGATCTGAGCTACAGTGTTTTGAAGTACAGGTAGTCTTGAAATCCAATCGCGAAAAACGTGTGACCCTAATAATCACTTATCACATATTTCACAGTCAATTAAGTACACAGCTCGAAAGTGTGAAATTTAATTAAGGATATCACTGGAAATAATCGTGTTCCAATGTTTTAAATATAATGTAACTTCAATAATAAAAATGTTAGATATTACATACGCATTAAATTGTATATTAACCATACCATATATTATTTAGATTCCTGTACTTGTTTTCAAAAACAGCGTAAAAACACAGTTCCAGTAGGGATATATGTAGAAATACGTTTACCTCTTTCAAGAGTAAACATTAAAAATCAGTGTTACAACTTTGAAATCCTTTCCTCAAAAGTGTCTTCTTCTGACTAGTGGCCACATTACTTTGCCAGTATGATATATACATATACAACGAATGTATAGAGACCTGAAAAATTCACGAGATCAATGATCTGCAAGCTAGAATCTACAGTCTTATGAACAAATATGCAGATATCAACTGCACATTGGTTGTCTNGTCTTATGAACAAATATGCCGATATCAACTGCACATTGGTTGTCTTCTGACACAGTGGAATGCGACGGTTGGGCCAGCGTTCTTCAGGAGGTGTCAAACACCGTGTGGCCCAATGGCTGTAGTTATATAAACGCACGTGTTTTGAATTCTAGCTTGTCCCAAAATGAATCCGCGAATTCTTCGGGGTCTCTACCAATGTACCGTCATCATAACTCATTACGTCACATTTACAGAATAGGTAAGTAAACAGAAATCGAGTAGCGTAGTGGTTCCTTAGATGTGGACGTTACCCGCGATCTGGCTGCGCGAGGCCCAGCGAACAAACCTCGTGTCCGATTGGCTTTTAAGTACAGAGTAACACATTCCTAAAGTCGNGGGCTGCGCGAGGCCCAGCGAACAAACCTCGTGTCCGATTGGCTTTTAAGTACAGAGTAACACATTCCTAAAGTCGCGCTAAGGCCTGGTCAGAAAGTCGTCAAACGACGATGCGGTCATGTTGTCGGTGAGTGAGGCCACTTTGTTGACGTTTGTGGCTGGATTTTAGGTAAGCGCGGGGCTTTCCGCTTCTGCACTCTTACGTGTTCTACGTTGCAGTGGCAGGCTAAGTGGGGAGAGCAGGGGATGAGGAGGAGTATAGGGTTGGAAATCAACCCCGAACGTGGAAGGGCACGAACCCCGTCTGCCGTTCGAATCCACGGCACAAACCCTTGTTTAACCTTAATCAACCTGCAGCCCGCCAAACACTCACTACATCGGCACACAGAACGGTAATTCATTAGCGATAATCAGCACAGAGCAATCATAACACGGGAACTAACAACAAATAAACACGGAGCGTGATATTTCGACATGTGGTGCGGACATTCCAATTTCACTGGAATCATTGTGTTTGCTTCGATTACACATCATCTTCATAACCAGGATGCGCAAACGATCGTGTTAACCCGTGGTGTAAACACTGTGTTTCCTTCGCCCCTTAATGGCACATTATTGTTATTAATCATTTTGTCTACCAACAGAAAAAATACTGTTTTCTTANGTTTCCTTCGCCCCTTAATGGCACATTATTGTTATTAATCATTTTGTCTACCAACAGAAAAAATACTGTTTTCTTAATAGCAATATTTGTTCACGTATATAACAGTCAGTAATGCAATACACTTGAGCTGAATAAACCTAGCTGGCTATTAATACTGCGTTTTAATTACCAATCTTTGAGCAAACAAGCCTCTGGTTGTAGATGCATATATTTATTTTTTACCAAAACTTACAGTAATGTTGGCATCTAGTTACANGTTTCCTTCGCCCCTTAATGGCACATTATTGTTATTAATCATTTTGTCTACCAACAGAAAAAATACTGTTTTCTTATTAGCAATATTTGTTCACGTATATAACAGTCAGTAATGCAATACACTTGAGCTGAATAAACCTAGCTGGCTATTAATACTGCGTTTTAATTACCAATCTTTGAACAAACAAGCCTCTGGTTGTAGATGCATATATTTATTTTTTACCAAAACTTACAGTAATGTTGGCATCTAGTTACANGCAAACAAGCCTCTGGTTGTAGATGCATATATTTATTTTTTACCAAAACTTACAGTAATGTTGGCATCTAGTTACAATAATATCATCACTTTAATTATCTAAAGTGCAGCATGTAAATTGTTTGTGAGTGAAATTTGTTTATTTTTCATGTAATATAAATAAAAATAAATCCTGATGGCACAGTAAAATTTTAAAGTTTATAAAATTTTCACACTGTCATAAAATGGCTCCATTAATGAATATTAAATCTGTTGCAGTGTTAAACTTAACGTTTGGTGGAAGGATACATATCTTGCATAGAGAAAGAACTAAATAAGATATTACAAAATACTCATTTAACAGTAAAATGCTCTTAACTAAAGTGCTACCGAATTTGGTAAACAGTGAAAAGAATTAGGAATCAATTTATGGAAGACTAAGAGTTTTCCCAGAATGGTTTTAATTAATTAATATTTGAAAAGTAACTACTTATCAATCAGTTTCTGAAGTAATAGTATTCCAGGAAAAACATTTTACTCATTTCCGGTAAAATTTTATTAAACGAAAAAAATTTTTGCCTATAAACTTTTAGGGCGAAAAGCTGATTCTGAAGGATGCATAAGCTTACAGCGTTAAAATACCCGAGGAGTGTATAACTAAGATCCATCTTCAAACCTGAGCGTGTCGCTGAAACTTACACGATGAACATAACGTGAAAAAATGTGAGCAACCTTTTCTAAGCTGTTATGCTGTATAGACATTTCATGCATAGTGCTATTTGTGTGTTCTGTACCGCATGGCATCTATCCGACTCCTAATATTGACGGAAGCACTACATAGGCATTCTATCATGTAGTTACGCTACAGGAGGAAAAAAAAAAANTCCGACTCCTAATATTGACGGAAGCACTACATAGGCATTCTATCATGTAGTTACGCTACAGGAGGAAAAAAAAAAAGAAACGCTGCATTGGAAAAGTCTGCAGTATGCAGCGATAAATAACAGTCAAGATTTTCGCCGTGNGAAAAAAAAAAAGAAACGCTGCATTGGAAAAGTCTGCAGTATGCAGCGATAAATAACAGTCAAGATTTTCGCCGTGTTGGGAACATGTTTGACGGTGCTGATGTCGAATAGCTTTTCTCGTGGTTCTCCCAATTTTTTCGCAAATATAGCCCTTCAATTTGTAGTTAATTGATAGATTTTTAACCACCTAAACGTTATAATAATGAAAAGGGGGAAACTATAGAAAACTCACTAGACAAGCATATCTTACAAAAAANTAACCACCTAAACGTTATAATAATGAAAAGGGGGAAACTATAGAAAACTCACTAGACAAGCATATCTTACAAAAAAAACTGTGTGAATTTTTTTAAAAATTGAATTTGGACTACAATATTACCAAAGTATGTGTGCATTCATATGCCAAACAATGGCAAACATGGCTCTTTGTTTTCTTAATGCAAGAATTAACTACTCAGTCAATAACTTAATAACTAAATTGAAAATAGCAAGTGTTAAAATGTTTTGTTCTTGTAACGGAGAGAGTTGTAAATGGTACATCTGGATATTTCTACATTTTTTAAGAACGTATGACTACTACATGCATTCAAGTTTTAATCTGCATAAATAATTTTGCTCCCTTACAAGAAGCGANTAACCACCTAAACGTTATAATAATGAAAAGGGGGAAACTATAGAAAACTCACTAGACAAGCATATCTTACAAAAAATACTGTGTGAATTTTTTTTTAAATTGAATTTGGACTACAATATTACCAAAGTATGTGTGCATTCATATGCCAAACAATGGCAAACATGGCTCTTTGTTTTCTTAATGCAAGAATTAACTACTCAGTCAATAACTTAGTAACTAAATTGAAAATAGCAAGTGTTAAAATGTTTTGTTCTTGTAACGGAGAGAGTTGTAAATGGTACATCTGGATATTTCTACATTTTTTAAGAACGTAAGACTACTACATGCATTCAAGTTTTAATCTGCATAAATAATTTTGCTCCCTTACAAGAAGCGATAATTTGCTGACCACCCTGTAGTCGAGACGAAACCAGCTGANTTTTTAAGAACGTATGACTACTACATGCATTCAAGTTTTAATCTGCATAAATAATTTTGCTCCCTTACAAGAAGCGACAATTTGCTGACCACCCTGTAGTCGAGACGAAACCAGCTGGAAGGGGGTGTGAAATTAAATAAACGGGGAAAACGTTCTTGCCCATTACCTGTGGCTCCCCTAACCCTCCTTCATACAGGCGGCAACCCCTTTTCCGTCGGGGAGGGGGGGGGCGTGTCCCCTGGACGCAATCCTAGACGGAACAATAAAGAGGAGAACGGAGAGAGAGAGAGAGAGACGCGTGTTGGCAGAGACATCTAGCGGAGGGGTCGGCGACAAAGTGAAACGCGCCCGTGCTGCGCTCTGTCGAGAGTTCATACTTGACTGGCGAGACGGGCTGCCTTAACATATCACAGGCGGCAGTTGTAATTAAGAGAAAGGCAGTCGCTACAAAAGGACTCGTTGCGACGTGAGACGTGAGAGAGGGGAAGGTTTGTGTGTGTGTGAAAGGGTTGGAAAGGGTCAAGGGGAGAGTTTCGGACAGAAAACAAGGGGGTTGAAACGCGTCTGTGTGCAGATTTATAATAACGCGCGGTCCCTTTGCACGAATAAGCAAAGGAAAACGACGTAACACGGGCCCCTCGGAACGTATGACAAAGAGACGAAAATATAAATAAAAAAACCAATCGAGAGACGTTTTACAGAAAGAAACCAACTTGACGTGGCAGACAAAAGAGAAGTCAAAAGAGGCGATATTTCTGCTAAAGCAAAAATGCTCGGCATTTGATCTGGTACCAAATGTTCTACGTGTTAGCGGGTACCGGGGGGAGGAGAGGATGAAGTTTTGTAATGAACACACGAGGTTCATTCCAACTTCACCAAAAACGAAGCCTTTTTTTTTTAATAAAAAATAAGCATGTTTTACGCTTTTTCTAATGAATACTTTTCTTCCAGTAAAACCTGCACTTGACATTTACAAAAAAAAAAAAATGTCACTCATATAACGCTTGTAGTTACGAACGGTCCAACTCAGGTTTACATTTCGCAGTCGGTAAATAATGTCCGTTTATGAAGTTCTCTCGAACCGCAGTAGATAGATATACATTTCACAATGTAGATAGCAAATTTACAAAATCATTATGATATTCTAGGTTATGCTTGTTTCATTCTTGGTAACGAATAATTACACTAGTCGAAGAGAAACTCTCTGGGGTGCCTAGGTTACTAGGGCTTTCTATTTTTAATCACAGAGCTCTGGGTTTGAATACCAGGTTAAGCAATATAAATGGAACACTTTAAAGATGTAACTTTACATGTTTATAATTTTAATCCGTCCCTATAATTAATTACGAAATATAACTGGGGTGTTAAGGTACAAAGTAAAAATAAAATTTAAATTTGTCGCTCTTCGCTCGGTTCGTGAAATTCAAATTCGCGTGGCGTGGGTTCGATGAAATGATGAGATAGAAATCTTACATCTTGCTGAAGGAATGATTTTCTGTTAAGAACAGGAAAGGAATTAAAATGTGAGCAATACTATATACGTCCCCTTTCCGCCCACACGTCAGCAAAAAATTATACATTCATAATAGTACCCGACAGTACTTCACACTTGTTCAGATGACATTTCAGGAAGAATTTTCTCAAACGACGCAAAGAATTCCTACCAAGAGAAATTCTCTCAACAAACTTTGTAATTCGTGTAACTGTAGTTTTCAGAATATTTAGCCAATAATCGTATTTTATGCTAACGAATCAAACAAAACCGAGTTAAGGGTCAGGAGGTAATTTTTTTTTACTAATGCTTTGGTGGGTTTGAAAATTTTTTGTTGTTTTGACAGTTAACGTAAAAACATTTTAAGTCTGTGACGCGACAGTATTTTCAGTTCTCTGAGTATTTTTTTTTTAATTCTGTACGTATGTAGAATTCAAATTTACTACAGACATAATATGACTAATATCTGTGTGTCAGTCGCATAAGGCAAGAAAACACTTTTTGAAAGAAAAAAAAACATACGACACAAATGTAATACTAANTCTGTGTGTCAGTCGCATAAGGCAAGAAAACACTTTTTGAAAGAAAAAAAAACATACGACACAAATGTAATACTAAGCTTGGCAAAATGTGTATTAAAGAGGAAGAAATAATTCAGAGCCTGCATATTTGACAAATTAAGTATTAACGAGAAGAAAATACTTATAGCAACCNCAAATTAAGTATTAACGAGAAGAAAATACTTATAGCAACCAACATATTGTTAAGTGTTAAAAACGAATGCGGTTACAGAATGAAATTTTTTTACATAATTTTATTTCGAAAGAGCTTATTTAGCCGTAGAACATCTACATGAAAATATTTACCAAAAATATAAAAACCCTGAAAGTGTATGAAATATTTTGGCCAGCTATAAAACCCTCGACGTATGTCCGTAAGTGCCCCAACCAACACTTAAAAAAAAACTTTCTGGTTAACTTCCTAAACTGAATTGGAAGTTTTTAACCCATACATCGCATGGAAATAATACCACACATCTGTCTACAAATATGTCATGTTTGGAGTAGCTACTACACAAACTTGGGACGTTTCCTATGCATGTGACTGTCTCCTTATCAAATGTAGACCCGCCAGCATTAATGTACGGGAAATAGCTTTTACCNAGTTTCCTATGCATGTGACTGTCTCCTTATCAAATGTAGACCCGCCAGCATTAATGTACGGGAAATAGCTTTTACCATTCGCGCTTTTTCATTATACGTATAAAATAATGTAGTAAATTGAAGAACAATTTCTTAGAGTGAATAAGCCATTTAAATCCCCGGGTAACAGAATAGTTAATTACACAGATGTGAAAAAGTCACCTTTACCGCGAATTCCAGCCTCACGCGCCAGCAAAATGACGTCACTGGCCAATAGCAAATCATCGCTAATCTCCGCCTTTTAACTTATAGTCTATTCGCAGTTTCTTTGCACTTTTTTGCATCAAACCTTTGAATAAGTCACCCTGCGTATGACGTATTTCGTTGCATCCGGAATATTCCATGTATTACAAGCGTTTTATACGCGTATAAAATATAAAAGTACCACATTTTAGTGAAATTGATTTTTTACTTATGTTCAATCAACAAATTATAATTTTAGATTTATAATTTATATTGATAAATACAGGTATAAAATACGTGTGCTGTATGAAATAGTTCTTATGCAAAGTAACATTACATTTAGTAAGCACGAATGCGGTGTGTTGTCCCTTTGGTGTAATTATCTGTACTCGGTTCAACTTTGTTTGCATGAGGCGGAAGAATATCCTGAAAGATGAACTTGAGCAGGGCTTTAGAAAATTTGGAAGTTTATGGACTATACTTGCCAGCCGGTAGCTGAGCCAATGGGGAATCCTCCACGGTGCCGCCCAGAACCTCAACCACCCGGCTCTCATAGCCGGGTGGTTGGGTGATCCGCTCACTGGCCCCCTGTGAGCGGATCGATACGCGAACGATAANACCCGGCTCTCATAGCCGGGTGGTTGGGTGATCCGCTCACTGGCCCCCTGTGAGCGGATCGATACGCGAACGATAAGGAATCGTTATGTTATTTAATCTCTATCACAGGGTATTTGAGAAACATACTTGAGATTAACGTTTTAAAAATANAAAGGAATCGTTATGTTATTTAATCTCTATCACAGGGTATTTGAGAAACATACTTGAGATTAACGTTTTAAAAATAACCATTACATTTAGTTGTTAAAAAGTGTTGAATTTTTCAGTAATTAGTTAATTTTAGACCTAATTAACTTTTAACATTTATTGGTTAAAATATCTGGTTAACTATTAATACTTACGATAGTTAACTTTGCAATCGCTTGGAGGCCGAAGATGACAACGAAATGTACGCAAAGGCCATTAATATCTTGATAAACTTCTGAAAAATACGCAATGTATTTTACGACCGACGATTTTCACACCACGATATACAGATCGATACACTGACGTTATGTACTGGATCGAAGAACATCGTTAGCCACACGCAACGCGGTTGTAAGGTAGGCAAGATGCCGCCGTCGCGATCTATCGATACAATCTCTCACTACGCAATAGTCCTCGTGTGGCATGCACATTTCTATTGTATTTGGAGTCGGAGCACTGGTCTGGTTTCGCGCTAAGTTGTTCTGTAAGAGTTTATTTTACAAGATTGTTTTTAAATGGTTTTGTAGAAGATTGTTAATTCGACATTCTGACAAATAGGCCTATCTGATTCGGCATCAAGCAACCAAGGTACGGTAATTTTTTTTCTGTGACTCTAAATTGTGATTTATTTTAATGGTTTGAGTAAACATCGACGGAAAACTTTTAGGGGCTTTATTTTAACTGTAAAATTTTTGTTGTTCTTCAACTTTTAATTTTTATCAGTTAATTTATTTTAATTTATACTTTAATCAGTTAATCTGCGTGGATTTTAACTTCTAGCTTAAATCAGTTACCTTTTTCTTATTCTAAATTTAACTTTTATCACTTAGATTATTTTGTTAACTTTTTCAGTGTGTGCTAAGAATTGAGAGATGGAACATTCGCTTATTTCGCATGCCAACATAACCGGGTCACTGGCCGGCAAAACGTTGGCACGACGTTCGCCAATCAGGCGCCTGAAAACCTAATCGCCAGCAGGCAGCCTAGCCACTAGGCACAATGACCAGAGACCTGAAGAATTCGCGGATTCATTTTAGGACAAGCTAGAGTTCAAAACACATGCGTTTATGTAACTTAATCCATTGGCCCAAGCCGCTTTTGACACTTCCTGGAGAATGCTGGTCCATAATCGTCGCCTTCCACTGTTACAGCAAGCACCCAATGTGAAGTTGATGTCGGCATATTTGTACATAAGACTGTAAGAGTCTAGCATGCAGGTCGTTGAACTCGCGATTTTTTCCGGTATCTAACAATGACTAGGGGCAGTGATATTTCGCGAAAAGATTTCGAGACAAGATACAGTCCAAAGCACTGTAGGGTCGTCCAGCTTCTTTGATTGGCTAAATAATATCCTGGCCCGAGTTTACGTTTGCGCACGAATCACGTAGGTTCGGTGTCGGAGTTACTTAGTCCTGGGTGGCTTGGTCAAAGACGGACACGGCACCAGCAGCCAATGGAGGTTTAACAACAGCTGAGGTGTGTATGTAGTGTTGAAGTCTACTGGGTGCTCAGATTTTTACGCGAAAAGTCACTGGCCCTAAGAATGACCCTTCACGGCGCCTTGCGCAGCCAATCAGCGAATGAGAAAGCGTGCATCAGAATAATCGCAATGACGTCCAACACTGCTGCATACTCGCCGATTCTGTGCTTGAATGCCGACGTCTCTGATCACCCTCGTCTTGCAGACAACCCCAGACGAACCAGAGGGAGGTGGAGCAAATGTCGGGCAGGGCCAGGCGTCGTAAAGCGATACTCCGAGAGCAAACAGCGGTGAAATGTAGGGTTGCGGTGAGTGTCAGGAGGGAGAGAGGGGGACTGACGTCTGGTCTGCGATGCTGCGAGGGTCCATTCTCACCTTCAACCTTTACAGTGCTGCCGGAACTGTGCACAACTCACCTCGCCTTCCCAAGGAACTCCTGTATTTACTCACCCTCGTGGCGTTAAGTAGATACAACAGATGAGACACCCAGAAGCAAGAGCGGCGTTAGCTGTTTGTCGTTAAGCTGTCGAGGTTCAAGATTAAAAAAAAACCTTTCGGAGCATTTTACACGTGTTTTCAATTAAAATTACCACCAACAAATATCACAACATTATAAATAAAGGTTTTGCTAACGTGTTGCATATCAATATTTGCTCAAATATTACACAACACATGTTTACTGTTTATTTTAACTTGATATCTGATATAGTTTATATACAAATGGGATCATATAAATTCTATACATGCTGCACGATTCTACTAGTGGCGTTAAATTGTTTTTTATAGAAATCGTGTTGGAAAATTTTACTTAAATTTGTCTTTACGTATTAATTCAACAACAAAAGTCATAGTTTTAGGGCGGGGTTATTATTTCTTCTGAGAATCTGACCCTTTCAGTAGATTATTAAGGGATCATAGAACCCCCC
>NQII01000062.1:1251960-1278502 GCA_002778355.1 Clitarchus hookeri | reverse complement strand
GCCACAGACAAGACAACTCTCGCGTTTACAGACGCAAGTAAATAACAATGGCTAGTGCGCTTCATGAGGTTTTGAAATGAAGGGACTTGCGGATATCATTTTATTCTCCTTTTATACTCTGCGGACGTTTGGGCTGTCCATGGTAAACTGAACACTTTTTAAATCCCTGTTGAAGATCTACTTGCATGAACATTACGTATTATTACGCCACATGCAAAATAAACGTTGCGTCGGTCACCCTCGTAGATCCGACACGCACATCCACGCTTTCATCTTGAATCGAACTAGTGACCTAGCCTTGGGAAATCTTTAATATTTCAGCGAACAAAATCTGGCGTGGCTTTTAATCATACAAATCTTACGTCTAAACTGCGTTTTGCTGTGTTCGCGGACAATTTTCTTACGGTGCTGTACACCAATAAATCAACTTTTATATTCGTTGCAAAATACTGTTCAAATGTTAATAATAATAAAATATAATTTCTTATTTTTTGCATAATGGCATGATACAATCATAAATGTGCAATTTCTGGAATACATAAATAGAATAAACCAAACTACTTACAAAAACTTAAGCGAGCGTAAATGGTGTTGTATAAGTTCATTTTAAGACATTTACAAAAGTCAACAAATAACAATTTAGAGATATATATCAGCAGTTAGAATATATGTAAACATGTTTCCTGCATTAAGCGACTTATAAAATCATACGGTAACGTTTCTTTCTACGATTTCATGGATATTTTAAGGTAACTCATATCATTTTCTGTTTCATATTATCTCGTTTCTGCCACAAGTATCCACTTTAATCACGTGAAAACAGTATATAGGCCTAAGTGATTCTACCACGTGGCCATAAGAAGACTATGGAATATCGGATATATATTTTTAAAGAGAAATCGCATCTTATGTCTACAAATGGATGTGTTATGGAAAATTAAATATACAACAATACAATATTTTTTTCTTACCGACACTCGCCGGCTTATGGGCCAGGATCATTTTCGCACGGGTGTTTTGTTCGTTCCCCTGATACAAAATGCAAAAAATTTTCACAGTGGAAATTAGTTTCCGCTTATACGTTCGCTTTGCCGTCTGTAACGAAATTAACAGTAGCTGAAAATATTTGTTCCCCGTTCCCATCATGCTACCTGCTTTTTGCAGAACGTATTTTTTTTTTCTTTTCAAAATGATTAATTTGACCAACACCGCTTCCCTCCCCGTTCTCCCCTCCCACGAGCCGAGGGGCTCCTAAACCCTAAATCATAAAACAGCGCGGAACGTTTGTGCACGCGATGCCGCACTCGAAACTGCACAATGCGCGCGCCTGGGTAATCCAGTTACACCGTCCACTTCCGCACGTGAAAGCGCTCGTAACTTCAATGCACGTAATGGCATTACCGCACCTGATGGCGCTCGGCATTTCAACACTGCCAGATGAAACGGCGCCAAGTAAGTGAAACACAATCAACCCGGTAAAAGTCATGGCGTTTCTTTTACGTGAATTATTTATTTTAACGCACCGAGCACTTACATACAGCTCGCTTTTTGAATGAGCCGGAAAGTTTTTAACGTCCTGTTATATTTGTTCTTTATTCCAGTTGTTTACAACTCCGCCAAACATAAACAAAATAATTGTCTTCTGTCCGCTTATTTATTATTTATTAACTCTGGTAGTCGTCAACTCATTCGAATGATACCCAGTTTACAAATGAACGTTATTTTTCTCCGGTACTGTACGATGCAGGGCTGAGTGACCGATGATCCTCCAAACCTTACTACTGCTCTGTAGATTATGAATGGTCCATAATGTTGATGGTAAATTGATCAAGGTTACGGATGGTTCTTAACACTATACTCGGTTCACGGTAAACCGATAACATTTGAAGCCCTGATTAATATATTATCGAATGCACGTATTATCCCAACTCTATGTAAATTAATAACATTTTCATGGACCCTATCACTTATATTTTACAAATTTGTTAATTGTTACACTTATATGCATTAAAAGATCAAAAAGCAAATGAAGTTATTTCAGTAATCACAAATGTTAACCTAAAACTTTTAATACCACGTTAATACACGGTGCTACTTTCTCTCCAGCGTTGCCAACTCTACTCGATGATTGCCAGTCATTGTGTCCGATAAAATACGTGCCTGTAGCGACACTGATATTTTTAAAAGGTTGATTTCAAAAGTGCTCAATAAACAACTAGTAGCCTATATAGTCGAGCACAATTGCTTGTGGCAATAAAACCATTGCTACGCCTGTTAAAGTGGAGCACACATCAAAAAAATATGCTTTGTCGACAACTGGAACAATAAATTAAGGTGAGTCTAAAAATATTTAGGATTCAGAGCTACGTGGAACTGACGCGATATAAAATTTGCTTTCTTCTGTCCGCAATTACTCTTCTTCGGTGTCCGCCTTGGTAACTCCCATCCACGTGAAACTAAAAATTGATGTGGTAAGGGGAATTAATATTCCGAAGTATGTCTGAAATGGGGATCCATTAATCATTCGACATTTCATAGCCCAGTTCGCATTTCAATCATTTGTTTCTTTTACGTTTCGAAATGTTTTTCAATGGGTATGTACAGGTGAATTTTTTAAACTGGCATTTCTACAGCACAGAATCAGTTAGGGAATGGTGACGTTGGCAAGGAATTAAGCCTCACGAGTGATGAATACTCACTATGGGCTCAGAGTCCTGTAGGACGTGTTTTATGAGCTAAGTTCCAATAAGACACTTGTAACTAACACGTAGGCCTACTTTTACGACGCCTCACCTGGTGCCGAATTATGATGCGAAATTATAGGGCCTCGACCAAACGAAAATTAGAAAATACTCGTATTTTTTTTCAATCTGCGAGATTTGTTTATTTGTATTTAAAAATACAGTACATTAAATTACAACCTACTGTCACTTCATACGGTGCCATGCCCGAAAACGGGCAATTCGAGATTCCACAAAATGCGTGAACATCTTCCTGGAAAACATAAACGCAAACCTTTTTGGCTTGTGGCATGAACACCGTACGTTTCCAATACAGATTAAGCCATCCCCACTAAAACCTAAATTTTTAAAGACAATTCTTCTGCGATAAAAAAAATATTCAAAAGAAAATGCAGACCATACAATTTTTATCTATTTTCACATGTGTCAGCAGGTTTGTTTGATTGTAATACACATTACCTAATTTTTGAGAAAAATGATTAGCAATGATGAAAGCTTCAGTTACTGAAATTCCGAACAGAACCAGAAGATATTTTTCGTTACCTGAAGACAATTCCAATGTGGCGTTATGCGTTATAAGAAATTTGCTATTGCCATGTCGACACCCTGTTCACAAAGAGTATGAACTAATAACCTAAAATATAGTGTTCCAAAATTTTTTACTAGTAATTTATAATCGTTACAACATACACTACAAGTTACAAGACCGTAATTAATTTTACAAGTATTTTTTCCCCCAAAATATTAGTTTCAGTAGTTAGATGATACAAGTGAACAGAGATAAGTAGAACGTGCTATAAATGTCTGCTTTTGTTAATTTTTTTTTTTTTTGGATTTTATGTGTGGTCACGTGACAGTAGTAACGGTGATAATAAGTTGCACTGCTGTGGAAATAATTAATCAAAATATTGGGTCAAGGCTTTAACGCCCCAATAATCGAAACCATGTCTTGGATGAACACCATAAAATTTTAATATTACTGCAATGGAAACGGAGGCTAACACCATGCAGATAGGCACGGTGTTGCTAAATCAACAACTAGGCCTACAGTTAATGCTGCTGTGAGAGCAGTCGATGTAATGGCGTTAGGATATAACTGACTTACCCTCAACTCATCAGTAAGATGACTTAATTCTTACGTGAATTATTAGTGGAATCTACAAGTGTAATAGCTAGGGCCAGTGATTTATCGCGTGAAAGTCGGAGCACACAGTGCACTTCAATATTATATACACACCTCAGCTGTTGTACGTCTATTATCTGCTGGTGTCATTTTAGCATTTGACCAAGCCTCTCATGATTCTGTAACCCCGACACTGGACCTACTTGATTCTTGCACAAAGAGTTAACACGGACCTGAACATGTTTCAGCCAATCCAAAATGCTGAACTACCCTACAGTTCATTGAAGGATATCTTATCTTGAAATATTTTCGCGAAAAATCACTGCCCCTAGTAATAGCTTATAGGTAGGGCCAGCGACTTTTCGCGTAAAAATCGGAGCACACAGTGGACTTCAATACTATATACACACCGCAGCTGTTGTTATACATCCATTGGCTGCTGGTGCCGTGTCCGTCTTTGACCAAACCACTCAGGACTAAGTAACTCCGACACTGAACCTTCGTGATTCATGCGCAGACGGTTAACACGGGCCAGAACATTTTTTTAGCCAATCAAATAAGCTGGACGACCCTGCAGGGCTTTGGAATGTATCTTGTCTCGAAATCTTTTCGCGAAATATCACTGGCCCTACTTATAGGCTGTTCACGATTAAATAGAAAGTTTTGAAACTAACGCTCGAAAACTGCCAGCGCCCGTGCCTGCATATATTGTAACAGGCACGCTGACGGTCGTGGGCGCAGTAAAGTTGGTAACGATTGAGGGAAATTAGTTCCACGAATAGAAGTGCAAGGTAAACATTTGTGAATACTGAAATGATTTATTTTTCTTTATATTATTAGCAAATATGTAAATTATCTACTTTACAATAGTTTCACTTGACCGATGCGTGTATAAAGTGATCAGGCCGGTGGCTATATTAATTTTATTCACGGCGGACGAATACACATTCTAAAGCACGGCCTTCAAAAGTGCTGAGTTTATCGAGGAAAAACCTATACTTCGTGGAACACTATATTATTATAGCGTATTTACCTGTGCGTGTAGCTTGTTTTTTATTAGTCCTGTACTTTTGCGGAACAAGGCAACGCGGATCGTATGTTTGCACGTGGGTGGGAAAGGAAATCACGTAATTCATCAGATCTCTCAAAAACGTAANCTTCAAAAGTGCTGAGTTTATCGAGGAAAAACCTATACTTCGTGGAACACTATATTATTATAGCGTATTTACCTGTACGTGTAGCTTGTTTTTTTATTAGTCCTGTACTTTTGCGGAACACGGCAACGCGGATCGTATGTTTGCACGTGGGTGGGAAAGGAAATCACGTAATTCATCAGATCTCTCAAAAACGTAANCGGCAACGCGGATCGTATGTTTGCACGTGGGTGGGAAAGGAAATCACGTAATTCATCAGATCTCTCAAAAACGTAAAGTTTTAATTCGCCTTGTAGCGAGGTCAGACTAAATAATTTGCTCGCGAAATTCCAACTCGCCGCTGCTCAACGCGGCTTCGGACGTGAGGAATATCAGCGGCGGCGAATGCGGAGTGTCAGTAACAACGGAACACTCGAGAGTTTGTTTTCGCTCCCGGCTGAACGTAAAAACGGATTTTACAACTATGGCGAAGCGGGAAGCAATTATCTTTTTTTTTTCTCAAATAGCCCAACTCCTTCCTTCTGCCGTGATTGATGGCCGTGTTGTCATTCGCGCGGCACTCGTAAAGAATCCAGCTAGCGGCGGCATTTGTTTTCGGAAACTTTGCAACGCCGTCTGGACAACGCCAGGTTATGGCAGGTCTCCCATACATCACAAGCGGGAACGCGCGCGCGTGTAAATAAATGAAGACTGAACA
Source organism: Clitarchus hookeri (assembly GCA_002778355.1). Taxonomy (NCBI): domain Eukaryota; kingdom Metazoa; phylum Arthropoda; class Insecta; order Phasmatodea; family Phasmatidae; genus Clitarchus; species Clitarchus hookeri. The sequence goes on along the minus strand of NQII01000062.1, from coordinate 1,272,787 downwards.
CAAATACGGAGTGAGCTTCATTCTCCTCCTCCTCCTCCTTCTCACCCCTTTTCACCAGTCGAGCAGGGCCGCGGTAGCGCAGCGGGCAGAGCGCTCTCCTCCGTCCGGGGTTCCATTCCCGTCGGGGTCGCTCCCAGATTGCCGCACGTGGGAATCGCGCCGGTCGATGTCGCTGGTCGGCGGTTTTTCTCGGGGATCTTCCGTTTCCCCCCTATTTTACATTCCGGTGCAGCTCCGTACTCACCTCGCTTTAAGATTCCCACATGTGAAAACCCGGGAGCGATCCCACCGGAATTCGAACCCGGCTCGCCTTGGCGAGAGGCGAGTAGACTAAACGTTGCGCCATTGCAACCCCCTATGCATTTAGAGGCCTCGAAAGCGCAAAATATATGCAGGCACGCGAAACCCTACGGCAGATCAGTTCCCGCCATCTTGGATTTTCCTTATTGTTGCCATAACTTCCATTTTTGAACGTTTAATTTAATTTTTCGCACGACATGACATATATAATAACTCCTTAAGCTTATTCAAACTATTACATCTGTGTGAAATTTATTATTTTTGGACTAGTGATTGAAGGCAAGAATTAAAAATATGTTTCTTGATTGCGGTTACAGATATGGTCCTGGCAACAATAGTGTAGCAATACATGTTTTAGAACATGTGCACAATAGTGCACTACACATTGTCGACGCCCAAAATAAAATACAAAATCTGTGATACAATTTACTTCGAAAATTCCGAAAATCCAAGATGGTGGGGACTTATTCCCCTTAAGTGAGCTGATCACCGGAAAAAAACCATTATTAAATATTCGTACGAAACANAAGATGGTGGGGACTTATTCCCCTTAAGTGAGCTGATCACCGGAAAAAAACCATTATTAAATATTCGTACGAAACAATTTTCAACTTGTAAACATTACTTCTAAGTATTTTTTCCCTGGCATGAAAACATAATTCCAGACGTCACATTTTTCCCACGATAGACTGTCGAGATAACAATTTTAGTGTTTTAAGTATAAATAATAAAAACCAATCCACTTACCAAAATGTAATATTTCACATTGAAATATTTCACATTAAAACCACGAGTTATTTCAACGAATCTTTAGACTCGCGGTATGGAATATTTTTTTGCAATTTAAAAATTGCTTAAAATAATAAAATGTTTCGCATACTTTTGATTTGTATATTTCTATTTATTTTTGTCAAATAAAATTTGCTAATAATACCACAAAATGAATTAAGACATTGCCTGCCCGTCGCCGCCCTTGTTAAATTTTCTGTAATTAATTTAGTTTATTTTATTTTTACATCCCAAAATCACTAAACCTGGGATTTTGACATACTATGGTGCAAAAAGTATACAATGTAAATTTTTTATGCGTCGAAAGACCTTTTTATAAGTAATTTCTATAACTTGATGGGTGTTTCGTAAAAGTGTTAAATAATGCGTTATTTGGTGGGTTTTCAAAAGAGCTCAATTAACCCTGCTAATACACACACACACACACTAATATGTTGTTCACAGGAAAAATTAACACTTTTGAAAGCCCCACTAAAGATCTACTTGTATGCACGTTGTGTATAATCCCGGCTTATATAAAATTAACATATCCATGGGCCTTATCATTTTATTCAAGTGAAACTGTAAAATTATTAAAAATATAAATATTGATAAAATCTGGTCATTTTTACACTTTGATGCATTAAAGAAACAGAAAACGAAAGAAGTAATTTAAGTAATCACAAATCACTTTTTATTCGACGATAAGATATAGAACTACTTTCCCTCCATCGTTACCAACTTTACTGGGCGCATGCCACTCAGTGCTCACTTTATCGTGAACAACCTTTATATATCCTCGCGTTGCGAAGGACCGGCGGGCTCTTAACCTCGCGGCGTCTTGGCGCTCTTCCTGCGACAAACCTGGCAAGTTTCGCGAAGACGCCGCCATTCGCGCCAAAACAAACTACGCTCCGCGCATGTGCACGCGCGCAGGTTCCGGGCGCGCGAGAAGGGAATAAACCAACAAACAAAAGAACAGCGCTTCGCGACAGGCCTAAAAACTTGCTCTTGGTGATGGCGGTGGGAGGTTGGGGGGCGGGAGTGGAAAAATTAACTCGAACAGGAAGTCGCCCAGAAATTTCCCCATCGCAAGGGGACCTGGAAGGTTTCGTGTGTCACTTAATATCCGGTGTGAANAAAGACGGGTTCGACGCCAAGGCAAACAGAAATTCATCATGGAACGGACAACTGGCCGAGACAATCGCAGTCGGACAAGAAGGATAATGGTAAGTGGAATGGGGAGGTGGCGGGGGGAAAAACCGATGAAATGGCATAGCGAGCCAGCACTGGGAAAGGGTGGACTGGGGAGGGGGGAGTTTGTTTGCAGAAAGACATCAGCAATGACGTCTCGTCAGCCGAAAGAAAAGAGAACGTAAGAGAGAGAGAGAACATGGGCTAGAGTGATCACGCTAGATGCGCAGTACTCAGTGTGTGAGTCCCAACGTTGACCTGGTTTTCTGCCAATATCACCATCAAAAACTACTTGCACAGAATATGACATTCAGAACATTGTTTATATACGGCGTTTTGTGATATCTGCACTTCCTCTCATATAGTTTTAATGCAACTAGAATTTTAGTTTTTCTAAGTATGTTATTCAGATGCACATAAACACGTTCATCACTGTAGACCATCTTTCAATGAACCACCAATGAAAAATATAAAATTATTACGACCAACACAAATACAATAAACGAATCAATAACACTGGAGTTATTTAGGAAAATACACAGCATCCATAAAAGTGAAAATTGTTCGATTGGTGGCTATCATTGTTCAGCTTGTTCTAAAATGTTATCACGAAATGCACTTTATTCCTCTTCGAATTAACAGAATAATGAAAATGGCCTGACAGAAAACTAGTCGAATGTCTTTTTTTTTTCCTCTGGCATAGTCCTATTTCTGTTAATGGCGTAATTGTTATTTTCCTTCGAACAATGTCCAAGGAAAGCCGCAGTTTCCTTTCACCGAAAGACATTTTTTTTTTTTTTTTTGGTTGAAGCAGATATCAGCGTTAAAAGGACATTTTTTTTTTCTGTAGTCGAAGTATATTTTGTATTTTTGTACTATTATACGAAAAAGGGCTATAAAGAAAGTTGTATAATGTTTTAAAATAATATATATGCATTAATTCAGGAAATTAAAGGAATTTTAAAATTTGCCTTTTGCCATTAAACTTTGAAACTGCACATATTAAACATGTTTGGCTACACTTCAAGAAAGCTTTACAAATGACCAGAATACCACAAAAAATTCATGGGTATAAATTTTTTTTTAAAATTCTTTCATAGTCGAATTATTAGATTTAGGATAAAATTCAAGTTAACGGTATCCAGAGGTGAAACCCTAATCCCAGCGAGTACAAAAAGAAATTTCTTCATTTCCTTCTAACGATTTAAAGAACACTTTAACTAAAGATAAACACTGTGTTTAAATTACTAGATTTAAGTTTGAAATACTAATAATTTCTCAGAAAAAAGCATCTGGGAGTAATTTTTTCATTTAGCGTATTTTAAAACATTTTCGTTGTTATTGTGTCATAAAACCGTACATAAATGTACAGAGAAAACATAAAAAGTTTTAAGACACTGGAACGCCTTTAAGGCCCCTATGTAGGTTATGTGACGCTGTTTTGCGCGTGCAAGGTTCAGAAGCGAGGGAGCGATAAGGACGACAATGATACGCTCGCCTGGCGCCCCATCGCCTCTACGCGAAAGACGCCGAACTTGTTTGCAGCGTTTCCGTTCTTGCGCTGTACTGTACGAGTTAGAACAGTAACAGCGTGACTTTGTTACACGCGATGAAAGCCCACAGATTACACTACAGACAAATACTCGTACTTTGGTCCTACCTCAGAATGAAACAGCCCAGAAAGGATCTCAATTTTTTTTTTTCATTACTTTTAAGTTTTTTTTTTTTTTACTATACTTAATACGATAAAATGAAAACTATACGCCATTATATTATTAGTCTTCACATTTTCCGGTTGAGAGTTATATTCCCAGATCACTTGTTTACCGAGCTACGCGTATGCCCGCAAACAACAATTTCACAGACAATATTTTAGTACACAGTCCCCTTAAGGCTCAGTTTCCCCTATTATGCAGAAATCCTTAGTTTTCGTGTCATAATTCCGGTTTCAAAGGTGTTATAAGAAATGTTTGATCATAGAAAATTTACAATTTACTAGTTCTTTAATACATTTGTATCTAATTTGCATTGTGTTATTCCCAGTTTGCAAAAAGGCAAAAACTTATTGGTAAAATATAAATATATTCCTGACTTTTTACAACTATCAGGTAACACACAATTAAAATTAAGCAAAAAAAGATATTAAACAGCTATCAAATGTAAATTCTCTTTAATCGTACATTGTCAGTAATTATTCATAATCCGAAATTATGAGAGGAAAACAAAGAATTTCTGCAGAAAGGGCGAAGACGAGCCTTAAAGATGTTCAACTGCCTAAAATTTGTTTCTGCATTGTAATGATATTTTGCGGATTTGTTATACCATAATAATAACTATTTGATAAAAATTCCAAATAACCTAACTCTCGCATACTTCTTTAGTAGAATTATCAGCATTTTAACCTTAAAATTTGTGCCAAACAATCTTTCATAAATTTATACGAACACAATGTTTGATTTCAGCTTAAGTGTTTTTTGAAGATTTAGGAACTCCACGAAGAAATTTCTTTGAAGTGTGGCATTTTGTTCGCCTGAGATTAGGGTTTTACGTTCCAGCTATTTTGGATTTAAGTTTTATTGTAAAAATTAAAATAAAATTATGGCTGAACCACTGGAAGAAATTCCATGAAATTTCTTCAGCTTGTTCTAATGACATTAACAACTAATTTTAACTGTAACCAAACATGATAATAATAAAAAAAATCTTTAAATGTGTATGCTAATATTTATAAATTAAAAATTTATGTATTATCCGTAATTATTTTTTGCAAAATAATTTTTAATTGTCTTTGACTTTCATTGATGCACTATTTTATGTAATAAAACAGAATTATAAAATATCACAAAATTATCAAAATTCGTAACACTTGTTGAAGAAGAAATTTCGATAATGAGTGCTGAATACTTTTTATGGCTCAAAATCTGGTAACATCTCAATTATTTCCATCGAAATCAGTGTGGTGTTAAACCAAATTTTAAGCCATAAAATGTATTCAGCACTCATTATTGAAATTTCTTCGTCGGCAAAGTATAGCACATCATTCAGATTATTATTAAACTGCAGTAACCCCGAAGTACTTTTATTTACTTACCTTGTGGAATAAGTGGGAATTAATTACTGATTGACTTCTGAAATTGACTTGGGAAGTGGTAGTAACGGGAGAAGTCAAACGATAATCATCCCTAAAATATATTTAAATTATGTCACATGCCCTAACGAAGCCACACTTTCAAAATTAAATCTTAATCACAAGTAATAGTAAAAATATACAAATCCAATATGGCGTCTGATTCTCGCCCTTATGGGGGAGATAATTAGTGGTAACGCTGCTCCTACGGCCGGGCGCTGCAACCAAGATGGGACGACCCTCTCGCTGGCAAGAAGAGGTTGCGGACGGGGCCGCAGCCCCCGGTCGCGCCTGGGAAGGGGGAGGCGAGAACCGAAGGGGGTGTAATTATTCCATTCTTCCGCGCGCGCCAATTTGTCGCGGAGCTGGTGGGCGGGGGCGGGCCGAGTGACGTCACGGCACGAACCTGAGCCACGTGACCCGACGCTTCCACACGTCGCGGCGACTAATGACATCCCCCGGGACAGCATAAATCACCCCCTCCCCCCTTGTTTCCGATCGCTCGCGCGGGGGTGGACGCTGCAGGCATGGAGAAAGGGGGGTTGGTACCGCTCTCATTACCCTCCTCCCACCCCCGGACAACGTGTTATCAGCATTGTTGTGCCGATTCCCGCGCGATGATGGATCGGCCCGGTTATTTGATCACGGCTTTTCGCGCGGGCTTTCGCTCGCGGGTGCCGCTTACCCTGCCCCCACCGCCGCCGAAAACACCGTCATTAACTCGACATTTCGCTTGTCCGACGAGCACGCAGGGGCCGCGGTGGCGTAGTGGCCAGACCACTCGCCTCCCCCTCTAGGCGAACCGGGTTCGATTCCCGGCGGGGTCGCTCCCGGATTGTCGACAGACATCGGCCCACATGGAAGTATCAAGCACGTCGACGCGAATTATTGTGACGCTGTGCCACAGCTTACGGTCACTATGAAACCTGACACTTGCAGCCGAGCGGTGCCTTGGTGAAGTAGCAGAGGGTATCTTCAAATGTTCCCTTTCACTCGCTCGTCGCTGTGAGCGGGTTTCCTCCGGCGCGAGCAAACTGCACCCTGTTGCTACGGCCGCTACAACGCTGCGCGGGCCGAGTCGCACATGAGGACGACGGCGTCGGCCATGTTCACGAACACGGCGTGAGAGCGAGAACAAGTGCCGACAACGTGAGGTCGCGGAGCAGACATCTCGCGGGACACCACGAGCACGACGATCACGGGGTCGGTTTACAGTTCAGAGATTTGGGCGGCTCCTTAACAACGAGGTCTTGAGACCCGATGAGGGTGGAATGAGGCGAGAACGGAGCGGCAACGGAATGCAAGTCCCGGGGAAACGGGGGATCCCTAGAAAACCCGCCAACCAGTGGCGTCGCCCGGCACGATTCCCACTTGCAAAAATATGGATGTGACCCGGGCGGGGATTGAACCCGGTTCGCCTTTGTGAGGGACGAGCAGTCTGGTCACTACACCACCGCGGCCCCCCTATCCCTGAACGAAACTGCGCAGGCAACCTCTAAAAATGCAATTTTTTAAAAAATCATTTTCGGGTGATAACAGGTTTATAACTTTTCTGGCAAAAATTCGTATTCCCAGGACATTTATTTGCTGAGATAGGCGTAATCGCACAAACAACGAATGTACAGAAGATATGCCCGGATTACTATCTCTCAAACCAAGCTCGTATTTCACTGTCTGCTAGAATTAAGCAGGTTCTGAGTCGGTGTTAGTACAGTACGGGCCAGAATATTACTTAATTGCAACACCTGATACCGTAAATTATTACGGGACTGAACATGTTAAATGGATCTCCCCAGTTTTACTCGGAAACGAGCCTCCTCATGCCTACACGCCACATCTCAACGAGTGACTTCGACCAGGGAATCATTATACTTGCTGAATATGTGAAGAATTCATCATAGCCGCTCTCACTCGGTGCTATATGGTCTCGTGGCTTGCGCAATGGAGAGTAATATTTCAAGAACGACAATTTCGCGACAACTGGACTATGAAAAATTCTCGACATTTAATGATTCTAGTGACAAAGAGAATTGTATTTTTTCATTTGTACGTTACTTTTTTGTAACGTTTGTAAGTGTTTCTTTGTTTTTACATGCTGTACGTTGCTTATACGCGTTTCTTTCATTCAGTGAAGGCTGTCCACGATAACTTGAGCACTTCTGAAATGAGCCTTTGAAAAATGTCACTTCTCTACCTGCGAACAGTTTAAAGGACACAATGACCGGCATGCGATCAGTAAAGTTGGTAAGGTCGAAAGGAAAATACTTCCATGTTTTCACGTTGAACGGAAAAAAAAAGCGTGGGAACATTTCTGAATACCGTAATTATTACTTTTGATTTCTGTCTTTTCAACGCATATAATTGTAATAATTAAAAATGTGTAATATAATTACTTTTCCAATAACTTCACAGTTTTATATGACTGATACATGAATATAGAGACTAGAACCTTGGCAATGTTAACTTTACATATGGTGTAAGAATACACAATGTGCATACAAGTAAATCTGAAGAAGGGCTTTCAGAAGTGCTCAGTTTACTGTGTATAGCCTTTACTATAGAACAGTATTTCCCAAAGTATGGGTCGCGATCCACTGGTGGGTCGCAGCCTAAAATTTGGCGGGCTCCGAAATATATTTGATGAAGCCATCAATGTCCTCCTCCCTTTTTACTGCGTCATATTTATGTGAAGTGAGATTTTCGGCCATGGTTGATATCAAAACTAAATACCGAAATAAACTGGACGTGTCGAATTCATTGGGATTGAAAGTGACAAGAGTTGAAGTGGACACTAAAGCTGTAATGGGAATAAAAAGAAAACAAATGCATCCTTCGCGTTGAAAAATCGGATTTCTTACCACCAAAATTATTTTTAAACTAAACTAGTAATATAACACATTGTGTAATGCTGTTTGATTAGGTATCTTTTTCATTAAAATTCTTCTTTAATACTTGAATTTTTTTAAAACTATTTTTTAAATTCTACTACCTTTCACTTCTTGAGATACGTAGAAAATACAATATGAACATGATAGAACAGAGAAACGGTACGTTTCTCGCATAAGGCATTAAAGGGGGTCCTGAACTTTGGCATTTTTTTTTNACATGATAGAACAGAGAAACGGTACGTTTCTCGCATAAGGCATTAAAGGGGGTCCTGAACTTTGGCATTTTTTTTTAATGGGTCGCGGTTCATAGAACTTTGGGAATCACTGCTATAGAAGAGTTTATGTTCTCGTTATTAATATAATGCTGTNATGGGTCGCGGTTCATAGAACTTTGGGAATCACTGCTATAGAAGAGTTTATGTTCTCGTTATTAATATAATGCTGTCTTGCACTATCTCCCGCTGTTGTCACTGAAGAAAAATAAAATAAAAAAGAGCTACGAAGGTGCTCTGTACATTGCCATACGAGTACTGAGTAGAGACCTGAAAAATTCGCGAGTTCAATGACCTGAAACTTCATTGTCGTATATAAAATAATGCAAATATCACTGTTCATTGGTTGTCTGTTGTATTAGCGGAAGACGGTGGTTCGGTCTACATTTTATTGTGTGTTTTTTATTGGCTAAGAGTTGTCCAGGAGGTGTAAACTAACGGGTGGGCCAATAGAATAAGCAATACAAACGTACAAGGTTTATAATTCTAGCTTGTCCCGAAATGAAACAGCGAATTTTTCAGGTCTCTAGTAATGAGTTGTCTCCGATAAAGATGAAACTTGATGAGATTCATAGAATAATAAAGAGAAGATCAAAGAATATTGAGAATAGAAACATCAGTATGTTTCTATTCTCAATATTCTTATTCTGCATATAAGTATTATTTTCGCTGGGAGTGATAATTTTTTTAAAAATTATTTTTGATAAGCTNCAATATTCTTATTCTGCATATAAGTATTATTTTCGCTGGGAGTGATAATTTTTTTAAAAATTATTTTTGATAAGCTCTTGACCCTAAAAAGCTCTAACCAAAGAACGAAACACTGTAACCATGTGAGTTTGGTTTTCAAGGGCAGAAACATTTCCCTTCAAGGGCTGCTTGCGCTACATGCGGGGTTTATTAGTAAGCAAGTTTTTTGTTAATCTTTTAATGTTTATCGAATGCATTTAGCGCTGCCTGATCCACACACACGAAGAGCNGTAAGCAAGTTTTTTGTTAATCTTTTAATGTTTATCGAATGCATTTAGCGCTGCCTGATCCACACACACGAAGAGCAAGTTTACAATTTTCGTTCCGAAACTCATGTTAATTCCCACGTCAGTCGAAAACCGTACGAAATGAAAGATCCAGTACACACAATGCACACGTACATTATTTTATTAAAAAATTCTGGTTTCCAGCCACGTCCAATGCCGCAGACTGGGCGTTTTGACAGGCATTAATGCCGCGACTCTACGCCCCACGGTGCCTATTTTACTTTTTTTTTTAATTTCGCGGGCGTGGGGACGGTGAAAACGTGCATCCGCGAATAATACCCCTCCGCTTTAACACCCCCTCCCGTCAGCAGGGGAGGTTGATACCCCGGAGTGAAAGAGTGTGACATGAGGGTGAGGCATGTCACCACATGATAATGCGGGCCGGTATCACGTGTCCGACAGGGACATGCGTTTTCATACGTGGAGGGAGGGGATGTATATAGGGGTAAGTCGTGAATCTTCCGCGTTTCGCATATGCTAACCCTGCGTGGCTCCGCGAGATGAAAGTTGCCCCCTTTACTTTTCACGTATCTTCCTTCCGTTACCAGGTATATATTGAGGCTAGATTCTTAAGGGAGCTTGCCGCCACAAAAATTTAATTATCTTATAAATTTTTACGAAATACTGATCAACTTGCAGACATTACTTACATGTACTATCCCCTCGCATTAAAATATTTTCTACATCACACATTTTGCTTAATGTCATGTAAAAACCAAGAGTTTATTATTTGTGGTACGTACAAATAATAAAAACTAACTCACCTACTGAAATGAGATAAAAGTTACATTTAAATAAGATATCACGAGTTACTACAAGAAGTTTTTAAATCATATCACGAAAAGTTTTCGCAATTTTTAAAAACTTCTCATAATAAGGTACATGTTTGCGTATTTTTATCTGTAGCAGTCTGCGATTTTTTGTAATATAAATTATGCAAAGCATAACTTAAAATTGGTTGAACTTGAAATTTCAGTCACACACGTAAATTTTGCTGTGAATGTTTTCATTTATTTTATTTGTAAATCCCAAAAAACCACTGAAATTGTGAATTCGACATGGCATAAAGCAAAAACTATGAGATCTTAATTTTTCACACAAGGAAAGAGTTCTTACATATAACGTCTACAAGTTGAAAGGTATTTCGTACAAATATTAAATAATTAACCTTTTTGTGGCCAGCACTCATAAGAGTGTGCAGGACGTAAATTAATGCCAAACTTGTTTAACTAAAGTCTACAGAATTTTTTATGTCAGTAGAGAAAAACTAATTAACAACAATCCCAGGCAACAGTGCTTGCCAACATTTGTAAGCACATATTCCACCAGTGTGATGCCCTCATTTAGCATGATATTTTGTGTCGCAAAAAAATGTACAAATTTACGGTGTAAGAAATGTCTCGGCAGGAAAGCATTACTACAGAATAGTAATTGTTCAAAATATTAAAAACAAATTTCTGTATGTGTTGCGTTTCTTCGATTTTCTATATCGGCTGCCAGAAACCTGTAAATGTTAATTATCTTGTTTGGCAGTTATTTATGTTTCACGCCTTCTTAAGTGATACCCTAAGCAAAAAAATTAAACGTTTCAATGCCACCTCTGGCCTCCTGGTTACAACAGCGTCGTCGGGGAACCTTATTCTGCGTTTTTGTATAGAAGATGCATTAGCTGACCGAAATTCATGTTAGACGGACGTTAATTTACCTTAATTTTACCTACATGCAGGTGTCTGACATGCAGTTGATATGCAGTTCGAAACTGCAGCTAATGGACGGCCAACTGTCGACAGACCATCTGGGCGACAGTCACCTGTTCGACAGTCCAGCTGCTCGGAAAGACAGATATTCGACAGGCCGACTGGTCGACAGCCATATATTCAACACATCAGCTGGCGTACTGGCAGATGACAGATGGGGAATCCTTTTGACATGCAGCTGTCCGACATATCCCCAGACAGACATGCAGCTGTTAAGCAGTTCAACCGGCCGACTGTCGACTGTTCGACAGGCAGATGACTGACAGGTAGCTTTCCGACACTGCAGCTAATAGACAGTCGGCTATTAGACAGGCCAGGTGTGCGACAGCCAGTTGAAACATGGCAGTCCGACACGTCACTTAACAGATGTTCTGCTTTCCTCAACTGTTCTACAGGTCAGGTGTCCAAAATGACAGGCAGGTGTCCGACATATCAGATGACAGAAGTTCGAAGAGATGAGTTTCTGGCTGCTGAATGCAGCCCGTTGTCTACACTGAGGCGAGCGCGACAACGGCGTCTCGTCGAGGCGACGACNTGGGCGCGCTCAGGGGGCCAGTACTAATGGTCGTCTGTTGACTCGTCCAGGCTACAGTTACCGCGAGAGAAGTCCCCGCCTTCCCGCACCCCTTCGCCGTTCCACCCTCCTCCCTTCCGCATCTCACTCTCCTACGTCTTCGGCGCCAACAAAACTGGCTACCGCCAGGTGAAAACAAGCTCGTCCGCAACATTAAACACCCCGTCGGATGTAAATAATAAGGCGGTCACCCACCTTGCCTTGTGCTGCCTTTTTAATACACTACACGTTTTCTTACTAAACTATTAAAGGTGTCCCACAATATTCTTACTTAAGAAAATAAAACATATCCCGAATTAAACTCAATCTAATTCAATGTTTTTAGATACAACCAGTAATGAAATATTTTCAGTAAATAAATGCGATAGTGTATTATAACATAGCAAACACTGTTCAGTAACGAACTAATAGGGGACGTTTCTTTTTCCCCTTCACCTTTTATTACAATTTTCAAATAATTAATAATCTAACAGGAGAAAATTTTTTTCACATTTTCTTCCACTTCTCTATCCCTAACGTTTAACACTTTTCCATATTTTCCACCTACTTTACTTGGTCCTATATTAGTGTTGCCTAGCATAAATTTCCCTCTTTACTCTGTCTTCAATTTGGCACTAAATTTTTCTTATTCAACGAAAAAAAAATGTTTCCCAAAAAAATGAGGTTTATCTAATGTCACTGCCAGAATAACAAGTGCTGCATTCGTTATTATTGACTGTTGTTCTTGTCTGCCTCCCTCAACCAGCGTGCCGCACTTAAATTACTGGTGTAGAAGAATACAAGAATAAAGTTTATCAGCTACGCAACAGGTTAGCAGAATTCTGACATTTCGGGGGTGGGTGGCTTAGATAATGAATAAATGAAAGAAACAGGAAGGGAGTTGTAACACAGCGAAGAACAGTTTCGTTAATCGGCTAAACTCGGAAAATAATCTTCCAGACAGCTGACGATTCTCCTGAGGAGTATAAACTGGACAGGACAATGTGAACTCAAAACTATGTGTAAAGGCATGGCACTCACATAAGCAATTTAAGTATTATTTTATGTATATTGTTAAAGCCAGAATATACTGTAGCATTCTAATCAGTTCGCAGATGACAGTGGAGTGTGGAGATATTAAGGCGTTTCTTAACATTGGGGTCTTGAGAGCTGATGAGGGTGAAATTAGGTGGAAATGGAGCAGTGCCGGAATGCAGGGGCGAATGAAACACGGGAGATCTACGGGAAAACACGTCGACCAGCATCATCGTCCGGCACGATTCCCACTTGCGAAAAACTGGGAGCGAGCCTGCCGGGAATCGAACCCAATCCGCCTTAGGGGAGTACTCTGACCATTACACCAACGCGGCCCCGCAGGTGACTGTCATTTTATGTTTTATTCATGAAAGAAGCGAGTGTACAATTTATATTTTGACACTTTCCTTTGCTAAACTTCCTTTATTTCCGATTAAGACGTGGCGTAAACTACTTTACTACGCGTTAGAAACGCGTGTCACTATCTCTGTAGCTTTTAATTTGCGATTTCGTGGGCTTCAAACTGTGATTTCGCTTACTTGTTCTGACTTGTGAAAACAGAACAATGGTATCAAAATTGTAGTTTAAAATAAAACTAAATTCTCTGTTTGTCAGTCTCTGGAATTTCTGTATACTCTTTTAAACATCATAACATTATATAACATATCCCAGCTAGTCATAATTTAACACATTTCAAATTGTGGCAACACTTACATTTTATATCATATTGTTCCACTCACGAACGTTGAAACCAATCAGGCTATCAAGTAGAAATTTCATATTTGGTATGTCAGCATTTTGTCGATTTCGCTATTCGCAGGCAGGCGAAATACATAATCAGCTTTGTGTAGGAAATTGGCGTCAGAATGGCATTTTCGTTAACGAAGTCAGAAAGGATCATTATTTCTTGTACAGTACACTGTCATCTTAGTGAGTTGGACACCCCTGTAAAATGACACGTTTCGCGAGGGAAAAATATCTCCCCGAGGGCAAACAACACGTGACGTCATCTTGCGAGCAATTAATAACTTTCAAGCGCACGTATCGTATCGTTGCCTCGTATCAAGATGCCGTCTCTGGTGCGAAGTGGATACTCCCGACTGTTACCGGCTACGGCGTCGGGAAAAAGGGGCGGGGACAAGATCTATATTTTCCGAGAGGAAGAACTGTCAACCTGCAAGAGTCGATGACGTCGCACCCACGGTTGAAAATGGCGTGGATATCGGAGACAAGAGTCGGAGATTAATGACTGTTTTTTTTTCAAGTTGACGCGGGGATGTGCGATCGTTTGTTAAAAAAAATAAAAATGATAAAAAAAAGCAGATACAGCGCCACCGTACAGGATACGGGGCGGAGTGATATCATGCGGAGTGACACGCAAAGAAAAAAACTCGCGGACTACTTAGCTCGCCGTGAGCGGTAAACAGGAGCAGTCGGCGATATGATAGCTCTGTGGGCGTCGCCATTAAAATGGTTACAATTACTTTTACAGACATACTAATTTCGAATTAAAGTTTTATTGCCATTGATTGAATTTCGATGTGGCTTCGAGTAAAACAACGGTTATAGTTGAGTGAGAGAAATTATATATTGTAGTGTTATAATTTTTTTTTAAGTATCTGAAAATATACGAAGCACAGCCATACTAATATATAACGATGGCGAAAGGGATTAAAGAAACATATACTTTCATCTCTTCAGTTGTCTTCGAGGAAATCATTGATAAAACCGCCACTAATTAACAGTTGTTAAAATTATACGAATATTATTTTCTTCATTTTGTTCGCGTCCTCGAAGCAAACCTATCTACGCATACGATATTTTGTGTAATACGATGCACATATTTCCCGCATCTATTGTGGCAAAATAAACGTCTTAGCTCTAATAATTAACATTAAACATTTGTATAGAAAATGTTTACGGAAATGTCGTAATAACATAAGGAAACGTGGCAGGCAAATGGGTGAAATTTTTTAAAAAAATAAATGGGACTCTTTAACACAATTACGAAATGTAAATAAAATTAAAAATACAAACATTTACTCTGCAAGAAGTCCCTTTAAATAATCTCTCGCTGACGTTGACTTTCAACGCGCACTAAGAAATAATTATGGTTGTAGGGACCAAATGTCTTTACTTGTAACTCATCCAGGCTGTTAATATATGGACGACAAACAGATTGATTATCGTATGGATAACAGATTGATTATCGTTCACGATATTTATATCGTTGACGTAGATAATATAAGCAACAGAACTGTATGTTGTGTTCCTGCCGCCAAATGTAGCTGCAACTAAAAATATTGTTCCAACGGTAGTGAGTTCTGTTCCTCCTGCGTAACAGAAAGTTCCTCCAGCAATGTTTGAGATGTTCCCGCAACAAACAGAACTGTAACCAACTAAGAGAACATCTGTTGATGGTACAGAAGTTTGGATGTTGCTGCCCAGAATCCCGTTTACACAACTTTTCTGTTGTCACTTCTCGGTGGATTAATGTTTTTTCAGCGTGTTTTGCTTCCACGAAAACCAAAGCTCCTACACTGAAAACTAAATTCTGTATTTGTACAAGGAATTCTTTTAAACTGGTTGCCATATATATATATATATATATATATATATATTTTTTTTTTGGTGAAACTATTGTTGAATTTTAACACGCAAATGTTCTACATTTCAGGTTCATTATAAATGTTGTACGTTTCATCTGTACAGTTACAAGAAAATCTTTTGCAACTACTTCCCAAAGAATTGCTTGTAACAAGTACAGAAATTGTTTTACTGGGTAGGCAAAAAAAGAAGGAATTTTCCTGGCAGGAATGAGGAACGGAAGGCGCAAATCTTCAGTTCATTGGTAATTTTTATGAATCGCACCTGGCTGTGAGATCGCCGGGGAGGTGGCGAAGAGTCGTCGAAGGTATATCTAGCAGGTCAGTTAGTTAGTTCCAGCCCGTAGTGATCAACTCACGAAACGAGAGCAGTGTCTGTTATACTTCAAGGGCACTGTCTCCGTTCACTCACTAACAAGATGCCATTGTTGAGTTCGGCCCCTCTAGCAGATAAGTTAGCGCCCGTTGAGAGTGCATACATCTTGTAACCACTTACGACAAAAAAAAAAGCCGAGAAAGTNTAGCAGATAAGTTAGCGCCCGTTGAGAGTGCATACATCTTGTAACCACTTACGACAAAAAAAAAAGCCGAGAAAGTTTCCACGGTAACAACGGCACAATGAAGTTAAAGTAAATCTCCTTTTTTTTTTTCTCTCTGCCTTTCTGAACAACTGTGTGAATTAGAGAGGTAAAAAAAAATACCGTCACAGTAGTTTATCCATCGCGAATAATTTCACAATAACAATTGTGTGGGGTGCAACGTAGGACTACGAATATTTTCCAACTACTTGGTGTATGAAATTAATAACTTGAAAGCTATCACATCTGTTACACAGTAACGTTACGTTCATAGTGGATAAGTACATATTTTTCAATCGACCTTTCAGAAATAACATTGCTTAAGTACCTTTGTCTAAGCGGAAAATCTGGCTAGCGTGTATATAAAGGAAATTGAGAACAAATAATCTTCCCGTCGTGTTAAAAGTAAAATTTTTAAATCGGTACTCATTGGAATTTGCTTATTGTTGTTAGTAAGACAAGGTTACGTGGTAATACTAAAAAATGTTGTTTCATACAAATTAATTGTCACTTAAGCACGAACTATATTCGTTTAGTCACTCGCGATGGTATTTCTTTTTTTTTTACATATGGTGAAAATATATGAAAACCAACTAAACAGGCCGTAGATAAGTGGTAAGATGCCCTACAGCTTTCTAAAGTCAGAATGCAACACCATTCAATGAATATTTCTTTATAGTTATACCAAAAAAATATTGCAAATCCAAAAACTACACGAATTTATTTTAAACTACGTTCTCTGAAGCCCAGCGCAGTAAGTGACTTAACAAAAATATTTTTCAGAAGCCAGTAATTTTGAGTTTGTGTAAAGCCAGTCGGTAGTTAAGGCCCCCGTCTACCTGGAACTTTTTCCCACGTTTAGGCCGAGAAGCGCGGGAGCGATAAGGGCGACACTGCCACGCGCATCAAGTACGCCATCGCCGCTAAGCGCAAGGCTCTGAACTGGCGTGCAGTGTTCTCGTCCTGCTGCGTGTACCTATGGGACTTTCAGCGGTGACCATATTGTTTTATTAATGAGAAGTCTTAAGGAAGGTTCAGTGCAGGCCCCTATAGTAGTTTTGTATGTATCTGATGCGGGCGTTTTGAGCTACAGCGCCTTGGAAAGGCCGTTTTTAGCGGTTTTGGAGTACTCTGAATTGATGTTTCTAACGTACGTGATATTTTGAAAGTACTTAACAACCCTCGTCTGAAGTGTGTGTTCTTTTCGTAGATCAGCACGTTGGACGCACGCTTAATAGTGTCG
Organism: Clitarchus hookeri; assembly: GCA_002778355.1. Lineage (NCBI taxonomy): Eukaryota > Metazoa > Arthropoda > Insecta > Phasmatodea > Phasmatidae > Clitarchus > Clitarchus hookeri. The sequence continues at coordinate 1,255,429 of NQII01000062.1, read as the reverse complement.
TTGAAAAACGTGTATTTGGAACACTCTGCAACGCAGTTCAAGCGCCAGGTAGACGGGTGCCTTAATGAATTTTACGTTCTGAGTCAGGCAGGAGGCTAACATTTTCTTAAGCAAGTTACTCGCGTGTCCGTACAGCGTACTCGGATATACTGCTCACTGGAGAAACGTAACGACTAAAATAGTACCCCATAATTGGCGAGAAGAATTTGTGATATCGGATAAACATTTCACATGTCTGGCTGAAACGTTTTTCTTAGGCTAAAAAAAGTAAAGTCTTAGTTTTCGACCTCGTTTACATATATGTATAATGTTTCTATAACGTGTGCGAGGAAATTCCCTTTCCCCCCCCCCTCAAAGAATTCACATTATTGCCATGACTTCTAGTGTATCTTTAGCAGCTATTAAAAACTGCCTAACAAATTTTTTTTATTTTTATTTTATTTTTATTGGCGGTTTTTTATATGGAGCTGGCTCACATCTAAAACTAGCCTAATTTCCCAGAAAAATATACCTACGTTCGTGGTTTTCCCGAATTTCACCTCCGAGTGCCTGAATATGACATAACCAGAAGATGAGGCATTCTCCAGATTATCTTCAATACTTACGGTAAGCCAGAGAATGACCTTGCAACCGTCAGGTCTCCGTATCAAATGCTGGCTGAACTCTCAGTAGATTTATGGGACTCAGAATTTGGTCACTGTATATATATATATATATATATATATATATATATATATATATATATGAGGGTTGATTAATAACTCATGTCAACTACTGTTTATCTCCCGAAAATGACGTAACACAGGAAAAGTACTACATGTGTACAGTTGAAAGTGTACGACAAGTACGTTTTAAAAGTTGTCTCCATATGGGGCATGGAGGCCAGAATGTCCGGCATCGGAACAAAGATAAACGTGGGACATCCTTCAAAGTGGTCTCCGAGGTTGTCCACGGTTCGTTGCCAGTGATGAGTCAGACACCGACACAGCATTTCGACGAGAGGTGGCGCGCGTTGACGGATCTCGTGCAGTCGATGGTATCTCCCGACTGCCTCGTCGCCGGCCTTGAACAGCGGACAACCTCGGAGGCCACTTTGAAGGATGTTAAACGTCTCGTCCACGTGCGATACGTACCCGTTCAAATGAGCGTATACAGAGTGTACGAGAATAAATCAATTAAATGGTGATTTCAAGCAGCCAAGTTTATCTCTGTTCCATACTTACCCCACGTGGTGTCACCTTTCAAACGTACTTGTAGTACACTTTCACCTCTACATAGTACGTTTCCTTTGTTGGATAATTTTCGAGAGATAAACAACAGTTGCATTATTTCTGAATCAGCCCTCGTACAAATAAATAAATATATATATTTATTTATATATATATATATATATATATATATGATAGAAACGACTACATACGGAACAGAACGTATTAAAGTTATGATATCTGCGACAAGTCCCATCCCTGTAACGAAACTGACCCCCTACCCTCTTTTTTCATAAGAAATAAATTTAAATAATTATTTTTATGCGGTATCAAGAAACAAATTTCCGAACGCATGACTAAGATCTCAGAAATTTGCACGGATGCACGAATATTGTATTTCCTTTAATTAAATTTCTGCTGATTATTTTTTCCCAACTAATAATTATAGAGAAGTAGGTGGTTAAAATAAGTTCTATCCCTATTGTCAAGGTAGACCGCCATACAAATCTACCGGTAAACACACACCCTCACGTGATTCTGTCTTCCCACATGAACGTTTTTAGAGCCATTGGCTGGCTGTATGCGTTTCAACTGTTTTCATCGGGGCAGTGTATCTAACAGGGTGTTTTTCCCTTATCGGCGAATTAATCTCCTGAGGGTGCACTACTTCTACGAAAATTAAATCGACAATGTCTTATTATAAGTAAAATAGGCAATTAATTTTTTATGATTTATGGCGTAGTAACATGAGTAGTGACAGGTATCCCTCAATGACATGTATAGAACCGGTCAAAATTTTAGGATAACTGTCTATAATAACAAACAATTTATTTAAACTCTAGTTAAAGTGCAAATGAGACAGACAAGAACACAGTTTGTCTCTCGTAGTGTTGAAATACACTTGTTTATATCTGTGGTTTCATTTTGGCTGGAAATTTTTCTGACTCAACATTCAACAGTATAAAACCAGGAACAGCAGCCCATTATATATATTATTATTTTAAAAATATATATGCAATAAAATTGACAGTATTTTTTTGGAAGTGAAATTTTTGTACCACAGTAAAACTCTATAACACTTTTTCTAAGAAAAATGTTTGGTGGTAATACTCGCAAAGACACGTAACACTCGGCACATTATGCATCTAAAAATAGGCGAATTTTCACCGTTGTCTTTCAAAATATAGAAATTTCTAACTTCTGGGGTACACCATCTAAACCATTAAACTCCATGTCCGTATGTTCTGATTACGGGAAGGGCCAATAAGAAATTCACAGCCATGTCGTGGCGAAAGCTTGTTTCGTTCTGCAGAATATTTATTGACGTTACCTGATTACTCTGTGGCCTTAAAGTTTTGACCAGCACTGTAATCTTATATTTATGTTAAAGATTCATTTTTCACAAAATAGTAGACTTAAATAATAAAATAACTGTCATTGGGCGGGGGAGGGTGGTGAGGGTAGTAGTTCGTCTCCGAAGGGCGAAACCCACTGGAGATACGCCTCGAAGAAACTGCACTTCGGTCTTGGGCGCGTAGAACCCGAAGTATGAGGTAGACGTCGTCTGACTTAGACCCGTTTTGCGCGGACCACGCAGGGAAATTATTCACGCCCGGGGCGGCAAACGTCTTCTTGCGGTTTGAACGGCACGGAAACAGCTTACCAGGAGTCGTCGTCTCCGGAGGACGAAAGGCAAGACACNACCCGAGAGAACTTTTACGTCTGCTCGTGTCAACTCGGCGCGGGAGCGATGCGTGATGGATTAGCGCCGTCCACTCGACAAGACCCCGGACAAGTCGGTCTCAGGGGCGGTGACGATGGAGCCTGGCGTCGTCGGAGACCTCTACACTGAAAAAATATACTTTCTGAGTGCTACAAAATGTTCTGCCGGTACGAACACAGCCAAATTACTTTGTGGTGACCACAACACTTTTTGTAGCCACCACAAAATAAATTTCTAGAGGTCACACATGTCTAGTGGTAACAAATAAAATCGCCTGTGTTCACCAAAAAATTATGTTGCTGTGTGTGTACCAACAAAACATTTTGTAGCAGCCACAAAGTTTTTTTTCTTCAGTGTAGAGACCGGAATTCTTGGAGGCCAGGAGTAGAGAAAGACCGTCCATCCTTCTGAGTCGGGGCCGCGGTGGTTCAGTGTTTAAACTACTCACCTCCCACCAAGGTGAACCGGGTTCGATTCCCGGTGGGGCCACCCCAGGATTTTCACATGTGTGATCGTGCCGGGCATTGCCGCTGGTCGG
>NQII01000062.1:1229563-1251681 GCA_002778355.1 Clitarchus hookeri | reverse complement strand
GCATACGGGCTCTGCTCCGTACTCACATCGATTCACCTTCGTCGGCTCTCAAGACCAAATCTCTTCACTCCACTGCCTTAACTATTTTCTTCTAGATCACTGCGGCATCTCCCCGAAGGTAATACTTTCAGAAAATCTTTAAATCGCCATGAGGAGAAGACATTTCTCGAGAGGGCAGAATGTCTCTATCTTTCCCACTACCCCTGCCCCACCGGGTCCTGAATTCCGTTACCCATATAATGCTCAAAATGCGCAAACAGGTTTTTTAGTTACGTGCCTATAGGTGCGTCTGTGTACATCATACATCGTTCTACTTGCAGCATCAACTGCATTTGGTCTGGAGCACAAATTCTCCATGCGCCGATGTCACGTTGTTGAGAACTACTGGCGGGTATGTGAATCATGTTAGGTTAAAAATCTATATCATCTTCAACCGTTCAGTGAATTAATGCAGGCGTATGTCTGGATGATATATTTGTGTGGTTTTCAGTGCGGTTATTTAATGTTATGTATAGAACGTACATTGAGATATTTAATGGGAACTTTTTTTCTCGCTGTATTGGATTCTTGAATTTTCTAGATTGTTTATATTTTTAAATACGAAAATTCGGAAAGTACCCCCATGCTTGCCATTACACAGGATTACAGTCGTAACGACTGAAGCGCGCCCTCATATTTACTGAACTTCACAATATTGATTTTGTCAAATTTTGGCAGAACTGATGTGACTTAAAAATTAGTTCGTAGTTGAATATTTATTTCTGTACTTCTGTTTAAGGTCAATATAGTGGAACTTTCGGAATTCTATTTTTTTAAACATAAACAAGCAAGAAACACCAAGGATTAGAAATGGCGGGAGAAGTTTTCCCTTAAGTATGGAAATTAAGTTTAATGTCTACGTTATTTCCAACCGCGGTTGTTGTTCCGTTGCCTTGTGCACTCGAGAATGTATCTGATAATGCAATAACACCGCACTGAGTTTTCTGCTATGTTCCCTAGCATCTGCGTTAGTGCAAGCAATGGGACAGAATCCTGCACTGGGAGGAAGGCAAACAAAATATTGCTTTTTATAGGGCCAAACATTTATTAAGTTTGCGCAACAAAATATTTTGTTGATTAAAGGAAACTTGAAAAGCAGCAAAACTAATTTGGTTCTTCTAACAAAATAAATGTTTGAATAAACAAAACATATATATTGGGCCAAAATAAAAAAGACGGTCAAACAAATATATTGTTGAATTAACTGTGTGTATTTTTGTTTGGCCACTCATTTGACTGCCTTCGTTCAAAAATACAGCACGAGAGTTTATTTGTATTTTTCGTGACAATTATGATAGTAACAGTGTTTATAGTGGATTTATTTATGCTTGATAATGGCATAAATATCCTAATAAAACAAATTCAACGGGAAACTAAAAAGCAAAGGTGTAAAACTTGAAATACTTGTATACGCACTTTGTGCAGTATTATAACCGTATGTATTTGAAAGCATCGCCAAGTGGCCGTAAGTCGCTAGGGCGCAGCACTTCCGTGCAAGCCATGTAGGTCACAATCACTGACCTGCGCCCAACTTTATTTTTTGTATCAACCGAAACTGTAAAACGGACGCAGAGCCAAGCAAACCTTTGGTTGCACCAACCAAGCATTTCAATGTGGGGGGGGGGGCGATCAAGTAAGAACAACACAAATAATTTGATTTCGACAGCAAGATAGCTCGTTGCCCCTTTACAAGCGATCGTTTCTGGTGGCGCCGAGCGAACTTCTTTCCCCATCGTGGTTGGCCTTCGCCACGTGAGGCCACGAGAATCTCCCGGAGGCAGGGGGCCTAACCGCAGACTGGCTGGACGCACGGCGCCGCCGTCTCCGTGGCCGGGCGTCTCCCAGAGCCTGGTGTCACCGCAGCGGTGGCATTTGCGCCGTCCCTCGCTGTTTCACTCCCCGAGGCGGGCGCTAGGCCCGTGGAGGGCTCCTTTGTCTTAGGGCGGGCCCTCTGGTGGTCACGGCGAGGCAGCAGCCCCCGCCCCTCCCCCGGGTTGGCCTTTCGCCGACGTCTTGGGCAGCACTCCTACCAAAGTTTCTCGCATACGAGCCTATACAGCGAATCCCAGTTCCTGTTCCCCCTTCATGCGACGACGGTACAGTGCACTTAAAGAATTCCGACACCAAATAATAATCTTGTATTTGTACCAAATATTTTTTAACTCGTACATTGTATGTGATGACATTTCGCTAGAATAAAAATAGTTTACAGTTTCTAATTCTTGAATAATTTGATGTAAACTACAAAATTATTCTCTTTTGCTGCAGCGATAATAACACATAATAATTTGTACAAATAAAAAAAATTACACCATAAACTAATGCCGTGAGCTACTGCTTGACATCGCCAAATAAAGGTTCGTGCATTTAAATAAAAAGTATAATTATGCAAAAATTCCTCTGTATTAAATTTTTTTTTCATATGTTTGGCTTGTTTTTTGATGGCAACACATGTGCCAAGCTCTAGCATATAGCAATAGTTTACTTAGTAAAGTTTTTCATCTGTACAACTTAGTTAGTATTGGTTATTACGGCTGCAGCAAAACAGAATAATATTGTATTTGACATCACATTATTAAAAAAAATTAATGTGTAATTTTTTTGCTGTAGAGAAATTTCATGAAATAAAATACGTACAAGTTGTACAATGTTTGGTACAAATATAACATTATTAAATTTTTGTTATCTGACACCATTAAGGCGCCCATTCACCTGGGCTACCATAGATAATAATGCTTTGAAGTTAAAGAATACAAATCACACGAAGGAAATACTATAGGATTTGTGAGAAGCATCGGGAAGGTTATACAGAGATAAATGGCTCTAGTTGAGGCCTGTACAGGATACTCCAGTTCTTACTCAGTTTCGTGCGACGCAGCTGGAAGACTCTTGCGTGTTGTTTCTGCGATCAGGCTGCAAGAGTGAGAATGAGGTAGAGTTGCCATGTCAGATGCGCAGGAACTTTTACCCGTGTCGACAACCTCGAGCTGTTTATTTTTCCTATAAATTGGTGGGAAATACGTGGCTTCGACTAAGGTACACTGTTTACAAAAGTGTAAGTGTTTTGAAATGCTAGTACATTACTTTTAACAGAGTTATGATGCAGAAACCATACCGAGAGGTACTGACAGCAAGCACGGACGCTGTGAGGTGATTGCCTACGCCAAATGAGAGAGGAGACAATACACAACCTAACCCTTCAGTAATTTGTAAGGGAGGTAGGTACCCATGTAAATCGATATTTCGAATGGTTTTAATTCAAAATAATTAAACCTGCTTTAGATGAAGGAACAATTCCACGATTAATGTTGTCTTGAATCGAGATCTGAAGTCTGCATACGGTTGATGGGTAATATCACCCCATACATTGAGAAAAAAGGGAGTTCCATGTAAGTTATCCAAAAAAATGCTTGTTACACTCGGGTGTTTACCGCTTTTAATGACGTCATAATCATGTGTACATTAATGTAAAAAAAAATTGCCTTCTCAGGCTATCGGTTGTCAAGGAAACAGACTATGTTTGTGAGGCTGCAGTTGGTTTCCTGCACGCAGTTTAACAGTTTAAAAATTTTATAATTAAATATGCTGTGCCTGCGGTTTGTGAGCGTTAAACTATAAAAGAAATCTTCGTGTAGAGCATACCAATACGCTGCACGATTAAGTAACTTGATTTCAGATATAACGTTTATTTCTCGAATATATTGGTGATAGACTGCAGAAGCCCACGGATTGTTTTCTTACTTCCCACGCACATGGCATCTGTAAGAATGCTAAGAGCTTTGTAGTTGTTACAAAAATTCTGCAGTTTAATTTACAACGTGTTTAACGATAGTATGATATTCTTATGGCAAAAATCTTGCCATTGCATGAATGAAGTAAGACACCATTAAAAACATTTACTTACATCTTATAAATATAAAATATGTTTTATACGTAACAAGATATTATACTTCACGTGCGTAACTTTACAAAGTTTGGGTGAACACAGATTTCTTCCTTTTACCAATGCTCTTGATCATTTAAAAAAATTCGCTGTTTTGGGATATTGATTTCACTTGAACAGTGTTCAAATAACAGCAGTTTCCCATCTTCCGCCGGCTCTGCTGCTTAACACAGCCTTGAAGTATAGAATGGCCATAAAAAATCCTTTACAACTTCAGCACCAAATAAAAAATAATATGGCAAGATGCCGGGATGGGGGTTGTTGTATGGCAGTCGGCGTCCCTCAATGTTTTAATGAAAGTTTTTTTTTTAGTAGTTTACATGACATTTTAATGTTGCAAGTGTGACTGACAAGCGATATAGGAGATCACCGGGAATGGGTACACCTCAGAATAAAGCGTAATGTGTATCGTGGTTTATCGAAACAAAGTCTGGAACGCAGGTACAACGTAAGTTTAGGACCTTATATGGAAGAAAACCACCCATCAAGACCCACAATCCGTGAGTGGCACATAAATTTAAAGGTTTTTTTATGGGCACTGTGCGTTACGAAAGAGGACTGTGAATGGAGATGCGTTGTGCATTTACAAACGACGAAATTAATCTCATAGTATCACATTTATGTAGGGAATTTTTTTTTTTTCGTTAGGCCTACCGTACTTCTAATTTCGTACGGCCTTTAAGATTTGACAAGATTTTTTTTCTTCTGCGCATTGATCGTCACTCGTAACTCACCGAGGACGGGTCGACGACCAAGCCAAATGCCGGCTCCCTCGGGGCGAAACTTGGACGAAGACATCCACACCACGGGAGAGAGAGTGGTATAATCCAATCTTGCCGAGTCCTTCTGTTTTAAGGAGCCCTATAAATGGCACTTGACATTTTGCCCCTGGGAAAGGTCATCGCGCCAATATCCTGTCCCCTCTGCTTCAACCCCTAAGTCGCCACCCTTACCGCTGGCTATGGGGTGGCACTGCCGCCACTTCTTACCAAATTTTTTTTCTCAAGGGAAAGGAAATACGTTATGGGTAAAACAAATGCCGGTAAAATCTGCTTTGTCTCTAAGTGGCTTCGCGTACACAGGTTCAAAAGAATTCGCCACACACATCATACATTTTTATATCGCAGTATTGTGTCATTACCGATGTTCCAATGTCATAAATACTGCGATATTATTCTAGCGATTGTCAGTTAGTCATGGACCACGTAATACATTTTCATGTAACGTCTGCATGAACAGTTCTAGATCACGCACTTAACACATCTTAACCGTGCGTCTAAAGTCCTCGATTAGTTCCACTGAAGCTTACATAATATTATGACACCGTCAATATTTGCACAATATATTTTTTACAACTGTGCCTACATGTGGGTTCCCGTCAATCCTCAGATTGACGATATCAGCATCCACTGGTTTTCATTATTTACACTAACGATGCATCGCATCACAATTGATTTGGCAAGCACGTTTCGGGAAAAAAAACTATACCGAAAATTAAATTCGGTACTCACCTCGTATCTTCTGCTCGTCCAAGAGTTGCCTCTCCAGACTTTCTTTGACTTCTCTCTCCCTCAGGACGTCCATTTTCAACTCGGCTGTGAACAAAAGATAAAAACACTTGGTCAAAAAAATGAATATTGCCAATTTTTTCAGTTCATAACAATCATAAAACCGATTCACATAAAAATTTATATGGAAAATGTTATTTTAACTTTGTGTTTATTTTTTTTTTTAAGTCATAGCTGCGTTCACATTAGAGTTAAGAAAGGCTCGTCTTTGATGAAACCCAATGCTTTGCTACCAAGTATATTGGGTATGAAATCTAGAAAACGTCTCGTGTGCACACGTGTATATTAGCATAGATTAACATATAGTAAATGTGCATAGCTTACTAGCAGTTTTTAAGGGATAAAAAAACCTCGTAACTCATCTAAATTGACACCTATTTTTGCCTAAATGTCTTCTTAAAACCTGGAGATTTTCGAATCGTTATAATTTGTTTATCATTCAAACACACACAAGCGAACTCAAAACAAATGACAGTTGGAATCGTGTAGCGTTAACACAACATACATAGCTCAGACTAAAGATTATAGGAATAAAAGCGAATACTGAAAACAAACACAAAAGTCGTTTCTTGATTCTGGTTGGCTGACGTTACGTTACATTTACGTTACGTTGAAGTTGGTTCAATTTGCCACGTCAAAACATTGACTTTAAGTTACTGTTGATTCAATGTGAATACATTGATGCGCTACTTTTACCTCAACACAACGATGACGTAAAGTTTACGCAACGAACATGTTAACTCAGTTGTAACTAGACCTTAAAATTATGTGCACACGTTATCTCATTGTATATTTTATTTCGTATTTAAATGAGAATGAGGATGACAAATATCACAAAAGCAGCTGTTACTACCCACTTAATTCGACAGATAAGACGCATTCCTATTTTTATTATTGATTTCAGTATGTGCGATTGCTCAATACGCATTATTGCTTCGATACTAAATCGAACCGTTATTTGTGCTTTGTTTTCTTTAATATAAAACACGAAAACCAGCCGCAATACGTAAAACTGCAATAACTCAAGCAAAATAAGTTTTTTCATTAACATTAATAGCTTCAGGCATTTTTGTCATGTATTTTACTGAACCACGGCAGTCAATGTCACAAATGTCACGAGATTGTATTTTCGTCGGAGAATTTCCATGGTTTAAAATTGACCGTACCTGAAGTACTCGATAAAGTCAGGGATCAAGATTGATATTAGTACCTTCCATGCTTGAGGCTGGATAAGTGAGTACAGTCTATTAAGGTACCTTCACATTTTCTGAGTCAAATCTTTAAAAAATTCACCCCATGCATAACATATTTGGTTATTTCCCAAGCAAATCATATATAAAAAAGTTAGATATTCATGTTAATATATATACTTTTTTTTTGCTTGAATTCAACTTTCAGTTACACTTTTTCTACGTGTCGCGACATTTATGTGATAGTATGAATTTTAAAAATGAAAGAAAGGTGTGTTGGTTACGACTAATAAAAATTATAAAATAAAATATAAGCAAATAATTTTTAAAATGTTTATTTTACTTTACAGTATATAAATAAATAACATATAGATAAATATAAATTACTCGGTATATAAATATATTATTTAAACATTTAATTATTTATCAATGTAGATATGTATCAAATAAAAATATTAGTATAAGTATTTTTGATAAAAATTATAATGACCAATTAAGTTAGAATTTAAAATATTTAAATATTTTTAATATTTTAAAATAATTATATATTTCGTTTGTTAGCAAATCAGACTTTTCTCACTAACACATTTAGGTAAACCGAAATGCTTTGTTCGAAACACATTTCCTTTTTACGTATAAAAATTATTTTTGTTGTGTGTTCAGTGTGAAAATACGGTGGATTTGTTTATTTTTATTACAAAAATTACAAAAATTGCGCACGAGTTATTATTGTATTATGTTAATAACGTCATAAATTTGAAGTTGTGCACGTGGTACTATAATTTAATGACATTCGTTCTTAATATCCAAAAGAAAGTAGAACAAATTTAAAATAAAAAAAAGCATAACACTCGAATATGGCAGAATTATAATCCCAGTGATTTTTACACAGACTGACACCGGCCGTTGCTGTCTGACGTACTAATGAGTTAAGTTTGTTATCCAAAAACCGTAAATATGTTTTAAATGTCTGAAATCTAAGGAAGAAAAAAATCGTACGTTGCAAAATTTTCCCGCAGAGTCAAGTGGCGAATTGTGTTTCACGTCATTGACCTAATCCTGCTTCCGAGTGCGAAGTGTTGCCTGCGCAGATCTGATTCATCATCCCCTGGAGATCAGCGCAGACCTGAAACTTCACCATCTACTCCCCGGCTACTTATCTAGAAATCCTCCTTAACACAGTTAGCACTCTCCTTTCAGCCCCGCTCCACAAATCCTTCCTTCACCAGGGAGGCACCCAGCGCTCCTGCAAGAGGGGCGAACTAGGGTGGAAACACTAAGTACGAACAAACCCACCCCCTCCACACACACCCTCGACATTTCGACCCCTCGGGGCTTTGTTAGTTTTTGGATTCGAAGAAACGATTCCTACTTTTGTTTGCCCTACCCCGGCACCGTCTTAATTAGCATTTAAATCTAAAACATTTCCACGAGCGGGGTAAGGCAGCATGGCCCCCGGGGTCGCATGCACGCACGCACGCACACAACATACCACTGTTGTTATGCAAATTGACGGAGTGATGGCGAGGGATGTTAAGGAGGGGTGGCTACGCTACCAAGATTTAAGGGGGGAGCGGGCGGTTGGAGGGGGTGGGTTTCTGCGCGGGAGGTTTGCTGCCAGAATATTGGGGTTAAACACGATCCGCCCTCAGAATACACTTCCTCCCAAGATGGAAATCCCATCGCCGAGTCAATTTCTTTTCCAGCGCAGTCGCCGGTGTTTATATGAAGTACAGTCTCGGTGGGAATGAGCGATGTGGCGCGCATTATCCTGAGTTCCTGGGTACAGTACGCGAAAATATCTCCGCGCTGTTTAAAACGTCCGCATGTCCATAGAAAATGTTTACACAAACATAAAGTTTATATAGGGAAAAATGCTCCTATGATAATATAACATATATATATAACTTACATATAACATACAAACTGCATGTATTAGAAAGCCTGAAAATAGTTTTTTTCGAAATACCGCAAACTTCAGTGAGAAATGTGTATTATACCCAAGAGCATGAATATATATCATCCATTCACATATACACTAAAGAGCCAAAAAACTGGTACACCTGCCTAATATCGTGTAGTCCCCNTGCAGGGCAGTCCACAAATCCAATCTGCGCCAATTTGAGAAAGGGCTGCACGTCTTTCACGTTTAATGATTCTCGTCAGTCGTCGTTTGTCCCGTCCCTTCACGATCTTTTTCCGGCCACAGCGATGCCGAAGACGTGATGTTTTACCGGATTCCCGATATTCACGGTACACTCGTGAAATGGACGTACGCGAATATCAAAATGTTATCGCTACCTCGGAGATGCTATGTCCCATCTCTCGTTCGCCGACTATAATACCACGTTCAAACTCACTTAAATCTTGATAGCCTGCCATTGTAGCAGCAGTAACCGATCTAGTTGCCGACCGCATCACGTTACTCTGATTGGTTCCACACCTCTGTTATTTAATATACGGACGCCTATACCAATTTTTTTGGCTCTTTAGTGTACATACAGTGATCACAAAAAGTATTCATACAGCATATTTTTACATGGTAATATTTTTTTATATCAACAAACGTAAGTACGTATCCACAATTAGATTACAACACGACGGAAGATGCCTGTCCATAGCTAAAGAAACCTGGAACTGCCAGCACAAAATTTTAAGAGTGATGATACTTAAAATGTAACCTCCAAGAAAGTGTTCATGCAGTCATGGTTCAATGAAAATTGGTGTTCAAATCGAATACATTAATTAAGTTTAATATTAAGTTTGGTGACCACTGGCATGCAGTCTCCTAGGCGTTGTTTCCACAAGTTTATTTGTTTTCTTCGGAACTTATCATTATTTCCAACAGCTTCGGCTTTCGGGAAACCAACCATTCCAAGGTTACGCGAACCGTTCTTCACGGCTCCAACCAACAGAATTATTGTTTCTGCTGCAGTCAGGATATTCGTACCCCTTAAAATTTTCCTTCGGAACATCAGCACAAGTACCCTGTCACAATTGTGAAAACTTTAAAAAGTCATAAATTACATTTTACGCACCGCTTGAACACCCACATTACGAAAGTTAAGTATTTTATTGCAAAATATCTCGAAATAAAAAAAACTGGCGTCAAATATGCGAACTGTTGCCATGAATTCACGGCAATATTTTTTTCCGGAATTTACGGAATGACCGTTATTGAAAAAAATAATAATAAGTGCCCGTAATTCCACGAAGATTTCAGGATAATTTTTTTACAAGCATATTTCTTTAATTTCACTGAACATTTTTTTTCCAAGTGTGCAGCAGCACTGAGAGAGATGCCACGGCGCATGTTGTTTTGCGCATCAACGAATTCTTGCAAACTGTCGCACAACAAATGTTTAGCATATCATAGCAAAAGGCTGTGCTGGTATTTTACTTTCGTCTCAATATAAATTTGCTCTTACACTAACTAGGGCCAGTGACTTTTCGCGTAAATATCGGAGCACACAGTAGACTTCAATACAATATACACAACTCAGCTGTTGTTATACCTCCATTGGCTTCTGGTGCCGTGTCCGTCTTTGACCAAGCCACTCAAAACTAAGTAACTCCGACACTGAACCTTCGTGGTTCGTGCGCAAATAGTTAACACGTGCGNTCGTGGTTCGTGCGCAAATAGTTAACACGTGCGAGAACATTTTTTAGCCAATCAAAGAAGCTGGACGACCCTACAGTGCTTTGGACTGTATCTTTTCTCGAAATATTTTCGCAAAATATCACTGCCCCTACTAATATTGGCTTAAAGTCGGGAGTTTCTGCTTCAGCACGAGAAAAAATCACAAAAATAACAAGTGGCACTCACTCTAAGAACTGAGTACTTGACCTCACGGGAAGTGTACTTTCTGGAATCATTTATAAAAAACTCTCTTAGGTGTAACCTTTTGCAATAGCATATTAGGTATTCAAATTCAAAATTTTTTTTCACAATTCACCAGGATGTAGGCCTATTTATACAATCCGTCAATATTACACACGTTTGTAGCCTATCAACTAGCTTGTTAAAAATCACAAATTTGTGTCCACTTAAAATATGGGGAATCTTATTTGGATTCAAATAATTATCAGAATCTCCATAGCACATATGAATAAGAAATAGTACATTTATTGGTAAAACATTTACTATTTTAAAAAGGTTTTTTAAGATAGGGTATTTTCGGTATTTATTTTTTTACTTGCATATTACTCTGAATTTTTCTTTTCTGCAGCCATAGGCTCAAGTACCATCCCCTTCTCCCCCAACTTGGATACACGTATGGTTTGTATTGAGATGAAAACGTTCTAGTAGCAGAAAACAAGGAACAGGACTGTGAGTCTGCAATGGGCACTTGAGCGAGCCTGGCAACCTAGGAGGCCGTGAACACACGGTAACCCAGGAGGCCGTGAGCGCACGATACCCAGGAGGCCGTGAACGAGCCCGGTAACCCAGGAGGCCGTGAGCACAGGCGGAGTTGTCGAACGACTGGCTGGAACAACTCCCGGGCTAATTAAGGGTGCAGACAAGGGCGGCGAAGGGCGGGTGCGAGGTTGCGCCGCGAACTCCGAGTAATTCTACAAGTGGCTGGTAGGAGCGCCAGTGTCGCGGCGAGGCGCTCTTGCGCCCGCCAGTCGGACGACGTTTAATTGAATCACACGCGAATGGGAACTCGAGTGCTGGGATAATGATGCTTAATACAATGTTATGTGTGTAATTAAACTAACGTGGCCGGGGCGGAACAGTGGAGACGGCTGAATTGAATGGAGGGTAGTTGAGGGAGCGAAAGGGCTCCGCGAAGCACAAAGAGGGAGGTCTGGGAGTAAGGGTTGATGTAAGGAAGATCCTTTGTCTGCTCTCCCAGCGCGCACTTAGAGAATGAGACATATTTAAACGAGGAAAAGACTGGAGCATTCTTTGAACGTCTTGAAAGCACTCTAAATTGAAAGACAAAATGATATATATATATTTTTTTTTTTGCAAAATAAGCTAGGAAGATCTTTTACAAAACCATCACCTGCTTTCGCTTTCATAGTATTGACAACAGAACTCCACAAGCAACCTCTTGTACATGCTGTGTGGCTAAGCTTAAGATCCTCGAGACATTGGGTGGAGTGGACTCTTGAAAAAATTGCAGTAGAAACTATTGGAAAGAAAACACAAACTAAACGCAGCTACGGGGATTAACTACGCTCAGTAAAATCTTGTACTTTAATGTCTCCATGTTGCCTAGAAATATTAATTTAGTGATATTCTAGAAATTAAAATATTTAAGGATTTTTACCGCGCGACAACAGTTATTCTCGTAATATGTGAGAGAGAATCACAGTCACCTTTCTAGTTCAAATTAGCCTCGAGTGTGACGAAATCCAGCCCGAAACAAATCCGACAGCATGATAAAATATACCACTTTTACGTAAATTAAATATCTGGAAGAACCGTTCTTCAAGAAAGGATCACGTGATCCACAAGTCGAGGTTCATTTTCGGGAAGTTATTGATTACCTACACATAGAATGTATGTGTTTTGAGTTCCAGCCGCTTAAACTGAAATACAGTAAACTAATGTTATAGTCATGCTAAATAGTTTAAACGCAAATTATAAATTTAAACATCATTGCCTGCATTATGAATTTGGTAGATCGTACATTTTAACTGAAGTATCAGTGCTGAAATTTAACGAATACAGTTTTTAACTAAATCTCTCTCATAAAATATCCTGTGGGTACACTGCTCTGAAAAAAAAAAACGCCTCACTGACCATGATCATGGTAGCGAATTACAGTGATTAAGTTGCTATGAATAAACCCAGCTTTGTAGAAAATGATTCCAACTTATAGTTTATAACTATCAGGTTCTCGTGTCAGTGGTATAAATTACCCAGTGTCCTGGATTGATATCTGCTAACGCAATGCGTGTGTTATTGTAGGTTCACGCCGTCAAGGCGGGAATAAAACTTGACCCGGGAAGTACGACGATAGGCCAGTCATGGTCATAAAGATCTAGAAGAGAAAACATTCTACGAGAAAATTCAAAACATATTTTTATTTGACCACGTGCCAGAAGAGTGCGTTTTACGGCTCATTAATGGTGGTTCAACACCTTTTAAACAACCTTTGAATTTATCGTTCCCTTAAACCCTAAATTTAAAAAAGAAGTCCTGACTAACATACAGTTTTTTTTTATCAAGTGTGTGTGTCAACACTTCAACCTGTTCGGTGACACATTAACTTTTTATTTCAAGTGTTGGAATAACGTAATTTTTTGTTACGAGCTGCACTTGTGTTCAGCATTGTTATTTCAACCCATCATGCTACAAAACTCTATGATATTGGCATTAACCTTCCGTGTGAAAAAGGCGTAGAAAATTCCGCAAATCAGATTGGCTGGAAGGAGGACTGGGCACAGATTTCTTGCCGCGTACAGAACCGATCATAGATATCATTCATGTGCAACGTGTCCACGGTCGTAGACACGATAACAGAACGGGTTAAGAAAATGTTGACCAGATGTTGAAATTTGTCGTTACTTAAACTGGTTTAAATATTAATAAGCTTTAGAACAGTTTTTTTGCATAATGATAACACATTCATATTGCTGACGATTTCACGAAGACACGTGATATTAAAGCCAACATAGGCTCTTCGCAGTTAACTGAGCACTTTTGAAAGTCCCGCTAAGGATCATCTTCTCATCCCGTTTTGTACCTTTCCGCGGAAAGCGATATTTACATTGCGGCATGCCCTGTCACTTTGTTCAAGGGTCGATCACGTGAAACTGGAAAATCGTCACGAACATGCATTTATTACTTATATTCCGGTTATTACACTAATTTTCGCAAAAAAAAACCATAGTTTATTTACAAAAAAAAAAGTGTTTTCTAATTTTAAACTATACACATTTTACATGACGTTAAAACATGGAACTTTCTTGAATCGCTGCCAACTTTGACAAGAGTATTTCCGTCAGTGCTGACTTTAAAATTAATACAAATATGGAAAGGGGCTCCTTCGCCCCCCCCCCTCCTTTAAAATTTGTTTTTAGAAATGCACGCTTAATTGCAAACATCCTACACGAACGTTTACTTTTACACGTGACGCAAAGATGCGAAATGTATATGAAGAATAAACAGAACTGGGCCTTCAAATTTTTCAGTTGTGCGTGGGCCAATTAACAGGGATGACCAAAATACCGCTGTAATTTTGAGCACTGAAACGTTTCACGGGTCACTCCCGGAAATAATTTTGACTGATGAATTATTCCCACAAATGTAAAACATGCGCGTCAAGACTATTCCCAATAAAGTGAGCACTTTTGAAATCAACATTTGAAAAACGTCACTGCCCCTGCCTGCATGTATTTTCACTGACTGGAATGCGCCCTCTAAGGTTGGTAACGACGGATAGACAGTAGTTTCACGTCTTAACGCTGAAATAAAAGTGTTGGAAAGCATTTGAGAATACTGAGATAGCTTTTTTTTTTACTTTCTAAATTTTTAGTGCACGTAAGTGAATAAGTGAGCAAAATAGTAACATACTTTATTTTCTAATAATAGCAGGGGCCACGGTGGTTGAGCGGTTAGACTGCTCGCCTCACACCAAGCCGAACATGGTTTAATACCCGGCCGAGTCACTCCCGGATTTGCGCGAGTGGGAATCGTGCCGGACGATGAAGCTGGCTGGCGGGTTTTCTCGAGGATATTCCGTTTCTCCCGTCCTTGCACTCCTGCGATGCTCCATTCCCACCTCATTTCAGCCTTATCGGCACTCAATACCTCGTTGTTCAGAGCCACCCAAATCTCTCAACTCAGCTCACACCTCAACTCTGATAATTGCACAGTTTGACTTGATCGACGCAAGAATGATATGACCAGGCCCGCGGCAGTGTTGATGTTACATATGGTGGAAGTATACGGAATGTGCGCACGGGTAGATCTTCAGCAGGGCTTTCAAATGTACTCACTTTACTTGAGCAGTCTTTAGTGTAGATGACAGGTGGTGTCTTCTGGGCTAGCAGACCGCTCGAAGGGACACGGAGAATTCTGCACGGCCATAATTACACGTCTCCTTTGTCGCGACGGATCTCGGGGCAATTAACGCTCTCCTGGGACAACCAATCAGAGACATGAAAGGTTCCATCAGCGATGGGGCTCACGAATCGTTTTCGCAACGGAGGTTGGAGGGGGGGGGAGGGAGTTTGGTGGGGAAGGGTTACGAGTATTTCCCGGAGTGGGAAAGGATCTCTTCGCTCCATGACATCTTCGTGTTGCCCATGGGGACAATGGGAAAACGCAGCACGAGAAGGGCTAGTGAGTAGAGATGAAATTCAGTTAGGGCCTGGTAATTACACGGGGCAGCCCTGTTAGGAAAATGAGGGGGTGTGTCTAGGGAGGTGTCTCTCTCCCCCCGCGCTCCCATCCCTTCCAGCACAACTCTCCTCATGCATTCACACCCCTTTCCGCCGGGTGACATGGATATTGGGCAAAGACGAGTTACCGACGGGATGCCATTACCTTTTGCCGTCTCATTGCGTCTGGGGCTTCTCTTCCGCCCACGGGAGGGGAACGGGAGAATGGTGATGAAAGGGAGGACGAAGGCTGAACGAAGATGAAGGACGAGAGGGTGGGAGATGAGGGAAATTTTACGCTCGTTTCAGGAACCATTCGAGAAAGACAGTGTCGCGCCCATGGCAGTTTCAAGCTGATTTGCACTGAGTTCAGTGGTTAACGAGGAGGAAAGTCGAATTTCGCGATAAACGTAGCCAATTGCAGTGTGCTCCGGACTAAGTAAAAACCGATAAGTATACTCAGAATTTTTCTCTGGTGTCATGCCAAGAATTAGGCTCGAACCATCTTCGGCCAGGCCTTCTTTCCACGTCAGTGTGGCGCCTTTAAGCCCCGTCAAAGTCAATTTTATTTCCCGTCGAAGTAGTTCACACCAAGTTGGTATAAATAAGTAGGAAAGCTGTGACGTCACAGGAACGTCAGCACGACCAACCAAATCCTAGCATCCAAGACTGAGCGGTGTGGCGTAGTGGTAACTCACCGGACTCACATTCAGGAGGAACCTGGTTCCGTTCCCGGTCCGGCCACCCTGGGTTTGGTTTTCCATAGTTTCCCGAAATAACTCCAGGTGAATGCTGGGATGGGTCCTTAACAACGACCACGAACGATTCCTTCCCATTTCCTCCCCAATCCCTCTTCCCTGAGCAGCTTGCTCCGTCTCTAATAACATCGCTGTCGACGAGACGTTAAGCGCAACTATCTACCAACCCAATACCAAAAAAAAAAAAACACAAGTAGGCTTACACTCAAAAAAACTGAATCAGTGAGAATTTCACTGTTTATATCAGTAAACAGTATGTGACTGATTCAACAGTCACTTCAGTAAATTTAACTGACGAATCTGTGAGAAAATGCCAGTTTTTCTTCACTTATTGATTCAGTGACATTTCCCACTGATTCATCACTCTTTTTTTTTTTCAAAGATTTGTTTTTTGACTGATGTATGAGTTAAACAGCGTTTAAAAATGGCCGTCAAACAACGTGTAAAAATGACCGTTAAACAACTTGTATCAAGTTAAATAACAACGCATAAACTTACAAAACCAATAAAAAAACGCTCTCTAAAATGTATTCGTATTTCAAAACGCCATTTTATGAGGTAATATGAACATTCAGTTTTTCATACCGTTGTTACGTCTTTTATTTTGTTGATGCCATGTAATCATCACAGCGCTCTGTTTGAGGGTTTAAACTGAATATAATGTGACTAAGAGAGCAAACTCATATATACTTCTCTTTTTAATAATTCTAACGTTACCAATCAAATAAAAAACAAAAGAAAGGGCATACCATTTAAAATTACACTATTTCGATGAAAAACTATAAGACAAAAGTAGTAGAAAAATATGAAGTTGGGGACAACAAGCTACGGGATCGGAGCCGGAGTAAGCTGCCGCCATCTTGGAATTTCCCTTTTCCCCTTCAAACTTATAATTTTCCCTCTAAATGAATTCCCATCAAAATGTTTCTTTATTCCTTAATTTCCCCTTTCTTCCTCAAAATTCCCCATTTTTTCTCAAATAAGCACTTATCCCCCCAGTTGCAAAAACGAGCGACAGAAAGGCACTTTCGGATCCATCTGAGTCCTTTGTTTTTTTTTTAATTACGGTAAACAACGCATTATGAATAGTAAACTATCGTAAACATGTTTATTACTAGTAATTATTTAGCTAAATTCAATTTAAAAAATATTTTATTCGCCGTTGCAGTTGGATGTCACATATTCAATCAGTGAAATTGTTTCACGCCACTTAATCAATCAGGGAAATTTGTTCACTGAAACAATCTGTAGTTTGCACTAATTCAAAGCGGAGCCATTTTCACTGTTTCGAGTAGTTAAATTTCACTGCGAATCAGCGGTTTTCCACTAATTCGAATTTAGAGTGTGTCTAAATGCGTATCTTTAGAAATACATTAGGGGTTTTCTTTTTACTACAAAATCCGTGTAGTAAGTTTATTTATTTCTTATGCCAGATTTCATAAAATATTTAGCATACAAGGCTATTTATTTAATTTCTTTGTTGTTTCACAGATTTTGCCAAATAAGTAGTACATAACAAAAAATATCATTTTCGACTTCAGAAAAAAATTTAAATGTCGATTAACATTTCGAAGTAAAATAATTATTTAGTAATAAGGAATTATATAACGCAACTGTCAACATTGTATGCTTTTATAAGTGCCTGTGCGTAATAATGTTTTAAAAAATCGGAGAATTATTCAGCTTCATAATGTAGCAAATATTTCTTTTGAGAAATCTATATAAATCACATCATTCTTAACATTCCTTAACATCCTGTGTTGCATATGGTAACAAAATCGTATTTGCCGTCATTGGAAATAACGTTTAAACAACAAATCCGACTAGGTCAGTCAATAAAAAATTCTGGCAGTGTGACACATTTTTTTGAACATATTAAAAATACTTGATCAACTTTATTTGTGGAAAGTTTTTATTGGCTTATTTCGTAGAACAGTATTTTTTCAAATATTATTTTCAGATTTGAAGGCGAAAACTTGGCAGCGTGACTGGGTTTTTTTTAACGATCACCACTAACGAAGGTAGCTAGTTGGCCAAGTCACTGATGTGTCGTCGAGGATGTAGTTAGCCTAAATATTCTCCAGGATGAAATTTCTGATCACTACATAAAAACGGGACCTCGGTAGTCGTGCGGTTACGACATCGAATTCCAACCCCGTTGATTCGTATTGAAGATGGTATTTTCTGCGTGGCGACGGAACGCGACAAACCTCGCCAGTAACGTGTTTTCTCAGCTTACTTTTATGACAGTATAAAAAAATTCAATATATGCCAGTAAAAATTCTTGGTTGTTGTTATGTCAACCAATTACTCACTCGTTTCTTTTACTTCTCCATATACTCGAAGTCAAATTCTGTCTTCACACTCACGGCCATGTATGGTAACAATCTTCAGATAATTCGGGTGTATTTTATGTGACCTCTTGATTTGCGAACTGTGCTGTGCAATTGTACGTAGGCCGAATCTAGCCGCAGGTTAAATAAATGTCCAACAGCATAATCTAGGGACACATAATCAATTAGGACTAGGACCTGGGCCTTTTAAGTAGAGTTGGACTTTCGAAAAGAGAAAACAGTAATATAATATAGCTGAGTTTATTTATTCCGAAATGTACGAAAACCCAGTCACTTAATGTCGCGGGTTGCAGGAGGTAAGACATCAAGAGCTCCCTGGCAGCGGAGCGTTTTGACTCAAAGAAGAAGATGGGACTTGACTCTTCTTCCTTCCTCAAATCTGCTGACAAGATTTTCTTATTCCATATATATCCCCGTCTTCCCCGCCCCCCGGATGGTCCTCCTCCCGCCCCCAGCTCATCGCTACCACCTCGCCATCATATCGCGAGATCTGCGCCGCTATCAAGGGGGGGGGAGGGGGTTGGATTACCCGACCCACTTAGCGCGGGGATCCCCTCGCATAACGTTTTCCCAAACTCTCCGTGGATTATTTTTCTCCCGCTGTCTCTCGCATACCGACACCTCTTCCTCTCACCACTGCTCACATCCTAGCAATTTCCCTCCACCGTGTCATAATCCCGTATCTAAACACGCGAGCGCATTTCTTGAATACATACGAAGCGTTGCGTACACCGTGAGTTGCATAAACCGCAGAAGGAGGGAATATCGCGGGTTATAAGCCACCCTTCGCAAAGAGAACTGCTTTGGGAAACGTGAGATGATACATCGCGGGGGGGAAATTCGGAAAGGAAAGTTCCTGGTGCCCGCAGAACTAACAGTAATTCATGCCGCATTTCATGCAATATCATTGCATAGTAGAAAAAGTTCTACGCCGGAACAATGGGTGAGTGAAGAGAATCGGGTGGCTCCTAGCGTCGAGGTCTTGAGATCCGACGAGGGTGAAGCGAGGTGACTCTGGAGCAGTGCCGGAAGGCAAGGGCTGGAGAAACGGGAGATCCCCGAGAAAACCCCCGCCGACCAGCGACATCGTCCGGCAGGATGTCCACATGCGAAAATCCTGGGGCGACCCAGATGGGAATCGAGCCCGGTTCATCTAGGTGGGAGGCGGGTAGTCTCCCCGCTACACCACTGCGGCCCCAGATATCACAATGATTAGGGCCAGCTTTTTTTCGCGAAAAGATTCAATGACTGGTTGTACCGCTAAATACATTAGTTCAGAAACAATCCTGCTAGCCATTCATGGACGTTCAGTGTCGGGGTAACTTAAGTCTGATTGGCCCAGTCGAGTGTAAAATGTCTTCTCGCGCAGACACGTGGCCAATAGCTGAAGGAAATTTGCAAGTTTGCACGTACGAAGTTGACGTATAGTCTGCATGCAAAACTTTTCGCGAAAGACAGGTGGCCATGCCAACGATGTGTTAGGTATGATTAGGAAACACATATTTCCGTGAGAAAAGTTTCTGTCTAGTTGTATTTAAAAACAACTTCAGCTCAGATGAACTTAACGTCATAGGGTGGTTCTAAATACTGCGCGTCCTTGGCGTCTGACCGCAAATAACTGACGTTCGGTACTCGTGTAGACTAACTCTGATTGGCCCGGTCAAATACAACGTCTTCTCACAGAGACAGAAAGACAAAAAACAAAGAAAAACTGCAGATGTATGCAAGTATAGCTTTTGCGTAACTTTTTCGGTGAAAATCAGGTGTCTCCAGTTATAATACGCACCATACTTCAATTTATTGTAAGTTATTTAAGTTCTCAAGGGGTTTACAAACGAACTAGCAAATCGTTTTTGTCCCTCGTTAAGGTAATCTCTTTAGTAATATTAAGTAGGCTGTTATTTTTTCCCCCTGAGAATAAAACCATCTTTCGTTACGACTATGGTTTCATAATGCTTTTTCAGAAATGTTACATATGTACTTTCGAAATCTTATAACTTTCAGTGCAGTGTATAAGTTTCACATCGCTGGGGAAAATAATAGAAAAAAATAATTTTTTACGAGTAACCCGGGATTTCCGAAGGAAAATTTTTGTCAACGAGTGCATGACCACAACGTCCAACTCGACTGATTTCTTTATAAATGTTGCTAAGTTTGTCGTATTGCCCTGTCATTCTGTGCTGCTACCAGTTCATCATTCTTTTAGCTCAGAATTATGTTCTATCCAGAAACTGCATACAAGCATTTACTTTTGTTTCTTGTTTAGCCTGAAGAATGACATATCGCACATCATCTCTGTGACTATCCTGTTTAACTATATATTTGGTGATTTAGGCTCATTAGAAATTAATTTAAAAAGTATTTTTCATACCATCCTACATACTGGAATATTTTCTGCCATCACAAATAGATTAAACACCCGTACAGACAATAAAGTGCTATATGTACAGACCTGAAAAATTCGCGAGTTCAATAACCTGTAGGCTATACTCCGTTGTCGTATATAAAATAATGCAAATATCACTGTTCATTGGTTGCATGTTGTATTAGCGGAAGACGGTGATTCGGTCTGCATTGTATTTTGTGTTTGTTATTGGCTCAGAGTTGTCCAGGAGGTGTAAACTAACGGTTCGGTCAACAGAATAAGCAATAAAAACGTACGATGTTTTGAATTCCAGCTTGTCCCGAAATGAAAAAGCGAATTTTTCAATTCTCTAGCTATGTGTTACGTTAAGTATAATAGTAACAAAGCAGGACTATCTTGTTATCCTTCATTCGATGTTGGTTTACAGCATTTCTTTTGGGCGTCTAAATTCACCATTTTGTTGTATGTGGAGTGGCCTGTACAAGATGTAAACTGATGTCCCGCCAAACACAACACACAACGGATGCTAAACACAACGCGGAAAGACGGATTTAGGCAAAACAAAACGCGCAAAGTGACGCCATTATAGATGCATCGTGCTTCTACTGTTCGAGGTATTCGTCTAAAACACTACAAGCAAAGAACAAAATCATTCCGTCGTTGATATAACCCAGCTTTTAAACGAAAAATATTTCCGCCCACCTTTATCGCGCAAGCGTATCATAGCGTCGTGTATTACAGCTGATAACGCCATGCATACTCGGGCATACAGAACGCATACTCGCGCTCCAGTGCGAATGAAGCTACTTCCGATTCACTCTGTTGGCTACTATAGCGGTGGGCGACACGATGTCACAACTGTGTCAACGTGAATTCGTGGGGCCGCGGTGGTGTAGTGGTCAGACAATTCCCCTTCCACCTAGGAGAACCGGTTTCGATTCTAGGTGGGGTCACTCCCGGATTTTCGCATGTGGGAATCGTGCTGAACGATGCCGCTGGCGGGCGGGTTTTCTCGGGGATCTCCCATTTACCCGCCAATGCATTCTTGCGCTGCTCCATTCTCACCTCGCTTCATCCTCTACTAGCCCAATTCTCTCGACTCTCCACTCTACGTGAATTCGAAGGTTGCGTTTTCATAATGGCGCTTGTCTGGGTTTGAAGTTCTGCTTTTAAGTTGTGGTCGTATCACACTGAAAATATCGATTAGACGGCCAACTAGTTAATATAGAGTATTACATCATGTCTTAGCAATTTAGGTCGCCGAAGACATGTCTGCATGAACAAAACTTTTAGCGGAGTTTTCGATAAAAAAATCATTAAAAAAATTCACACAATACTGTTTGGTTACGAGTAATCATTTGCTGTATTCATAAACAAGGCTTCGTCTACAGGAACCATTCCAAGAGAGAGACTCGCTCGAGCAAAGACGCCGGCCAGAAAATGTTCGCTGTCCACGCCATTTTTCCTTTACTTACTTGCAGTCCTCTTTTGTTTTCGACCCTGCCACACTCCCCTTCTCCTGCCGACCCGAAAAAAATATTTTCGTTTCATCGTCTTCGGC
>NQII01000062.1:1205515-1224254 GCA_002778355.1 Clitarchus hookeri | reverse complement strand
ACGACACTTCTGGGAATGAAAGAAAAATAAGTTTTCTCGGCGCGAGGAAAGAATGGAGGCGAAAACAATAACCCTAGATTTTAATGGTCGCCCAACCCCCGTTCCCCATAGAGAAGGTTTTATCGCTGCAAGACACTTGGTGAGGAGTTAGGATGAGGTATTTTTTGAACTCCCCGCCCCCCTCTCACTCTCCTCAGGAACGCTAAAGTAATTTTTGTAATTGTGGCTAGGTTTCTGAATATCTTATAACCCTAGAGGGCTACTGTCTCATAACCGCAGATGTCTAAGCCACCTCCAATTTTTGTTCCTCTTTTTTTTCTGTTCTGCTCATCAGCCAGTTCTTTCTATCCAGCTACAAGATGTTTCCTCATCTCGCGATTAAAATGGCGGTCATGTGGGAAATAAGGATTCTAAAACTTGGAAGTCCTCATCACAATGTAATCAGTTAAACGCAGGATTTCTGAGACTGGCTCGTTTAAGTTCTCCTGCAACATATGTTTTACTAATCCTTTTGGAAACCTACACACCAAAATATTACTCCTTTCGTCTTATTATTAACAGAGATGTTCTCCACTTGGACACTAACATTTTTAACTGTATAGTGTAATTTACTTACAAAATAGCCAAAATTATTTGATTCATAATAACAATTTAACGTTTCATAGAAATTTTTAAATTTACTTTAAATGTAATATCCAAATGCCATGACCTGACATTTGTGTCTGAATTTCAACTAATTTGCATATTCAAGATCGATACACTTAGTTTTTACTGCAGAGTGCTCTGTCGGTAGTTCGTTAGACAAAACATCAATGATATTTGTATCGTTCCAGTAACAATTACAACTGTAGTAAAGGTACAGAACATTATGATGTTCGTTTCGAAGTTTTTAGGCTGCTGCTGCTACACTGAAAACAGATAAAAAGCTTTTTTTTTTTTTGTGATTTATTTGCTGTATTTTGGTCGATACACTAACCGTGGAATTCTGTGTATTTCCGTTAAATTATTTGAGTTCAATATAGATATCACACACTTAAATATTATAGTTAAATTTTATTCACTTAAATTGCAATTTTTAAGATACAAATACTTATAGTTCTATGTTTCAGTATCGAACCTGCATGAAAACAAAACGGAGTATCATTTTTGTTGGTTAAATGAACTATTAATTTAGACAAACCCAATTGCAACACTTTGTTGCAAGTTTCAGGAAATCCAAAAATAACATAATTCAGGAAAAAAAAAACTATTTAAATATTATAAAGAAAAACCTGCCAGTGTTGCTCGTCTTTCATTCGATTTTTTCATTTTTATAAATTACTGTCTAAGATTGTATGTCGCATCGTGGGTTCCTTGCAACCTACAAAAAAGTGTGACAATGACGTATGTCAAAATCAGTGACAAAATCACTTACCCCAATCGCAACAACCATTCGAAGATCACAGTTTAGTTGGCATATATGTACAGATTACCAATAGATATGTGGTACCGACTCTATAGAGTGAACGAGAATCAAGTGTTCTAATAATCAACTGTTTTCATTTTGTTTTTCACGTTGATGCCAGATTCGATGATGTCAGATGCCAGATTCGCCATTCGGTGCAGCAAGTTTTGACCCAGTGTTGGGTAAATGTGCAGAAAGCGGAAAATCGGTTTACCTCATTTTTACACTCAAAGGTAATTTTTTTTTTAATCGAAGTTTATTCGGCGCAATTGAGTAACATGTTTGTATAGCGGCAGTAAAAATTTTTGTTTTTGAAATAAAATTATTTTATTGTTCTTATTTGGGTGCCACAAACTGAGATTTTCTTGGTGCAACGAAAGGTTTGTTTGGCTATACCTACAACAAACAGTTTTCGTTGATATTAAAAAAAAAGTTGGAAGCCCGAGCACTACGTTCTAGCAATTTCAGATAAACTGACTACAGCAGAAGTTGGAATGTTTTTTAAATACATATCTTTCGAATACTGGGTAACGTGCGCAAATACATTTTTCAAGATTTACAGCTTTACTTTTAAGTTACGTGTTGTACTTGTTGTATTCGGATGTTTGTACCATTGTTAAGCATCAATATTTGCACTAACACCGCTACCTTCCTAATTGTAACAAAAATTATAAACTTACTCTCAAGCTGTATTTCCGAACGATGGCAATCAGATGAGTGGCTTAAAAAACATTTCCATTTGAATTTAAAAAACATATTTATTTGACAGCCTTATTTTATTCGGCACAACAAAGAGATTATGTTAATTGAAACGGTTTTTTTTTTCGACGAAAAAAATTTATTTTGTTTATTTCAGGTTTTTTTGTTACTCAACAAAATACATTACTGTGGCAACTAAACACATGATTGGCCCCATACAAACAAATATTTTGTTGGACGGGACAAACCGTTCTCTCGGTGAGTTAATGGCAGCCACATATCTCCTTTGTTGATGTCCCAGTATTAAGAGAACTTCAGCTCCCGAAGCCACGTAATATTGTCAGTGCGTGTTTATCCCGCGACGTCGGTGACGTAGGTGGCTAGGTAGGTAAGCCGAGATCGTCGTCAGGAAACAGGAAGCAACTCGACACCGCTACAGGTATAGTTCACCTGCAGTCGTGATGGCTTTCTTGGATGGTGTTCCACGGCGTGTCACGATCTCCCTCGCTGCAGTCGCTCAAAGACCGTGTTACACGGTACCAGATTCCGCAAAACCCTACCCCTGTTACATAGTCCATTCGCGGTTTCTTAACACTTGTGAGGTGGACACGTCTTTAAATTTGCAACCATAGTGGGCGATATAGAGAATCTAACGGTAGAGACCTGAAGAATTCGCGGATTCATTTTGAGACAAGTTGGAATTCAAAACAGTTGCGTATATATAACTTTAGTCATTGGTCCACACGGTGTTTGACGCCTCCAGGAAAAGGCTGGCCCAATCGTTGCCTTCACTGAGTCAGAAGACAACCAATGTGCAGTTCATATCGGCATATTTGTACATAAGGCTATAGTCTCTAGGCTGCAGGTCATTGAACTCGCGAATTTTTCAGGTCTCTATCTAATGGTAGCAAAATCGGAGGATACAGTTTGGCATTGCAGCTCAGAATCTATCGTAAACATCTAAAATAAAATTACACCACTCGATTGCCAAAGGACCAAAGAATTCGTTACGTTGTGCGAGGACTGCGAAGCTTCACGCGCGGTGGGGGCGTTGGCACCGCCATTTTGAGTTCGTTTCGCCGCGTCTCATAATTTCCGCGTAGAATAACTTTTGACGCGGAGTAGCTACGATGCTCGTTTAAGTTTTAGTCAACAGATCTCGTCGAGATCAATCGATTGAGTGTTTTAAACATTTGTGTGGCGTGGTTATAAAGAAATTCGATGAGTTTAAAGTGAAAAAAAATTTTTAAAACTTAACATAATGTCAACCTATACTCGTTAAAAAACCAAGTCGAAATACAAAAATCGTATACGGTTGGAAAGAGCATCTCAAGAGCAATCCAGTGATACTCGTGAAACCCCATACGATCGAGTGAAACGATGTCAAGAACGTAAAAACTTAAGACGTATTCACGCAAAACAAACGGCAGTGTCCCCGACACAGACTCACCCCATGTTTTTTAATCCAACCTATAAAAAATCACCCCATGTATAACGTCTTCGGCTGTATCCTAAATATGTCACGTATCACAATCGTTTTATGCTTCTGCCAACATAAAAGTTCCTTATTTTTAGTTGAATTGAAATTTTGCTTATCTTCTATTTATAAATTATAACATTCCATTTATAATTAATATGGATATAATCCGTGAGGAAATAGATATTTTGTTAATGCCTAGTTAAATATTGTATGCAGAATAATATTGCACTGAGGGCACACGAAAGCGGTGCGTTGTCCCTTTGGTGTAATTTTCTATACTTGGTTAAACTTTGTAAGCATATCGCGGAGGAATATCTTGGAAGTATAACTATATCAGGTATTCAGAAACGTTGGGAGTAACCGTGAACAGAATATACTAGTTATTACGGCACCCATCCTTTCATTTGTAGCTTTGTATGGTAAACTGAGAATTTCTGAAAAGTCCTGCTCAAAATCTACATTTATGCAGATTGTGTATTATTCCAGNATTTGTATGGTAAACTGAGAATTTCTGAAAAGTCCTGCTCAAAATCTACATTTATGCAGATTGTGTATTATTCCAGAAAAAGAAGGGGCCTCGGTGGTGTAGTGGTCAGACAACTCGCCTCCCACCCAGACGAACCGGGTTCGAATACCGGCTGGGTCGCTCTCGGGTTTCTGCACGTGGGGATCGTGCCGGACGATGTCGCTGGTCGACGGGTTTCCTCGGGGAACTCCCGTTTCCCCCCGCCCATGCATTCGGGCACTGCTCCATACTCACCTCACTTCACCCTCACCGGCTCTCAAGACCTCGATGTTAAGAGTAGCCCAAATTTCTCTCCACTCGACTCCGTTCCACCATACGTAATAATTACATTGCCACGCGTCTGATCATAACTCATGCGTCGGTCAAGTGAAACTGTAAAATTATTGGGAAAGAAAATGTGTAGCAAATTTCCTCATTCTTACACTTATATGTAGGGCCAGTGACTTTTCGCGTAAAAATCGGAGCACACATTAGACTTCTATATACACACCTCAGCTGTTGTTATACCTCCATTGGCTGCTGGTGCCGTGTCCGTCTTTGACCAAGCCACTCAAGACGAAGTTACTCCGACACTGAACCTTTGTGATTCGTGCGTAAACGGTTAACACGGGCCAGAACATTTTTTAGCCAATCAAAGAAGCTGGACGACCCTACAGTGTTTTGGACTGTATGTTGTCTCGAAATCTTTTCGCCAAATATCATACTTATATACATTAAAGAAGACAGAACGCAGAAGAAATCATTTNATGTTGTCTCGAAATCTTTTCGCCAAATATCATACTTATATACATTAAAGAAGACAGAACGCAGAAGAAATCATTTCCGTATTCATAAATATTTCCTTAGCACTTTTAATTCAAAGTTAAGACATGTAACTCGTCGTTACCAACTTAACTATGCGCATGCGAGTTAGTGCATCCGTAAACATGTATGCAGATAAGGGCAGTGGCGTTTTTAAAAGGTTAATATTAAAAGTGCTTAACTAACCATAATCAGCCTATAATAGTTCGAGATCAGGAAATTTCGTGGATTCATTTTTGGGCAAGGTAANATGTTGTCTCGAAATCTTTTCGCCAAATATCATACTTATATACATTAAAGAAGACAGAACGCAGAAGAAATCATTTTCGTATTCATAAATATTTCCTTAGCACTTTTAATTCAAAGTTAAGACATGTAACTCGTCGTTACCAACTTAACTATGCGCATGCGAGTTAGTGCATCCGTAAACATGTATGCAGATAAGGGCAGTGGCGTTTTTAAAAGGTTAATATTAAAAATGCTTAACTAACCATAATCAGCCTATAATAGTTCGAGATCAGGAAATTTCGTGGATTCATTTTTGGGCAAGGTAAAATTCAAATATTTATAAGTTAATTTTATTCAAGCGATTGTTCCACGTGATATTTGATACCTCCTGCAGAAACGTGAGCTAATAATAAATGTATTAAACTGCAGTTCCAATCATCATCGCCTTCCACTGCAACAGCAGTCGGGCAATGAGCAGTCAATATTTGCATTATTGTTCACAAGATTGTTGAGTCTAGTCTGCAGGTAATTAAAACAGCCAATTTCGCACGTGTCTACCTATTCTAGGGACAGAAAAACTTCCCGTTTTAATCAAACTGTCGGCTATACTGCACGGTCGTATACATTTTCTACTAATTGCTCTCTGATCATTGGCTCCTGCAATCCGTGTATAGCCAGTTTTACCTCAGACCAGGAGGCATGGGGTTCGCTGATTGTTTCCTTGGAGGTCTGTTATATGCTCAGAGTTCACCTGAATGCAACTAATAAACTGTGGTCCAATTTCAAATGCAACAGAGATGTACAAGCATTTGAAGTTTAGCTTGTCCTAAAATTAATTCGTGAAATTTTCAGTCCTTACCTACATCTTGGAAATGGAAAATTTCGTGAATTTATTTTAGTACAAGCTAGATACTAAATAGCTGCAAAATTTTAAAAAAATTCCTTCATTTTGCGGAAACTTGATGGTAATCATTTATTGTTAGGTGTCCGTAAACTCTCCGTAAAATTATGGTCTCACTGCTTTTTAAAAACAGACTTCCCGTAAATTTCACTAAACTTTCCGTGAATTCACGTAATATCTCCGTTAATTACCTAGTTAGTTTTCTGTACTTCCAGTTAAACGTAAAAGAGTTAATGAAAAAAATTCTTTAACTTTTGTTATGTGAGTGTTTTACTGTGTATAAAAAATATATTTTAAAAATTAAAATATGTTATACTTATGCAAGGTTTGAACCTGAGTTTAAAATTCTTCAAGGCCAAGACTCTAAATAATAGCCTACCACTCTTACGTGATGTCTGTGGTATAACTTTTGTAATTCTAGTACAGCCACATAAGCACCTTTTTCAGTTTCTACTGAAGTTACTGTATTTTAAGTGATGCTAAATGCTACGGAAACCTGTCGCTACGTTTTAATGTATGAAAGAACATGTAGACCATAGTGGCTTGGATAAACTAACTACCACAGAAACGATAACTTTCTTTTTACAGAGGTGAAGAAAACTTCGTGTAGACCCGGCACTGTTCGTTCCCGAAACCTGAAGCTACAAGAAATACGGAGACTTCCCGTATTTCGTATTTATGGACTTAGCTCCGGTTCTTCGTAATTACGGATTGCGTTTCCGTATATTTACAGTGCATTTCCGTAAAACTGTACTCAAATGTACGGAAGTTTTTAAGGGTGTACAATTTTTAAATGTTTTNCGTGTAGACCCGGCACTGTTCGTTCCCGAAACCTGAAGCTACAAGAAATACGGAGACTTCCCGTATTTCGTATTTACGGACTTAGCTCCGGTTCTTCGTAATTACGGATTGCGTTTCCGTACATTTACAGTGCATTTCCGTAAAACTGTACTCAAATGTACGGAAGTTTTTAAGGGTGTACAATTTTTAAATGTTTTNTATTTACAGTGCATTTCCGTAAAACTGTACTCAAATGTACGGAAGTTTTTAAGGGTGTACAATTTTTAAATGTTTTCAAATTGATCAGAGGTTCTTAGACACGCCCAAGAGAACTCTGAGCCAATAACAGACACTCAAGTTAACAAGCACCGATACTCGTGCCACCAGGTCTGAGGTAAAACTGACTGCACGCCGGGGCAGCAGCAGTTGAGCAGAATGCTGATAGGCTTGAAAATACACAGGACCGTGGAGTCTAACGTACGAGTCGTTCAAAACCAGAAATTGTCCTGTCCCCAGCTATATCGTGTAAGATCGGCTTTGAATTAAAACCCGGGAGGCATATTGGCGATGGCTGACGAGACGAAAGGGGGCGTAGCGGAGTATACGACGGGAGAACGATGCCGCTCGACGTCGATGGCAACCGGCGATAACCCCCTCCGGAGTCGTGCAACCCCCTGAGTGAAAGGCGTTGGGGGCCCACCGTCGGGACTCGAACGGCATGGCGAAGACCGTCGTGCGCGTGTGACCCCATCTCCCGTCGAAGAAAGGGCAAGTCTCCCGGTTACCGGAGCAACGTTTACTTCATGAGTTGGGCCAGTGACTTTTCGCGTAAAAATCTGAGCACCCAGTAGACTTCAATACTACATACACACCTCAGCTCAACAATATGGAGGTAACCGACGACCACGGCACACCGTCTTTGACCAAGCCACCCAGGACTAAGTAACCCCGACACCGAACCTACGTGATTCGTGCGCAAACGGTTAACAAGGGGCCAGAACATTATTTTAGCCAATCAAAGAAGCTGGACGACCCTACAGTGTTTTGGACTGTATCTTGTCTCGAAATCTTTTCGCGAAATATCACTGCCCCTATCCATGAGATATTCATTTGGTTTTGTAGTGGGAAATATTTAAGAGGGCGCTCTTCTCTTTCCAGTCACAGATGAATACCGGTATATATTGTATTGCAAAAGGCTTATTAACCACCNTAAGAGGGCGCTCTTCTCTTTCCAGTCACAGATGAATACCGGTATATATTGTATTGCAAAAGGCTTATTAACCACCACTGGTGTGTTACGCCTGAAGGCTTATCAGGGGACGGCTTAGAAAATAACTTACGACTAGGGGCCACAGATTTTCGCCAAAAGAATTCCACCACGGCTATATCCTACATGCACTTCTGAAGTATTCCTTCCGTTATTGGCCACGTGTCTTCGTCAAAGACTCTTCAGTATTTGACTGGGCCAATGATAGTTAGTTTAGTGTTANCTCTGGTGTGTTACGCCTGAAGGCTTATCAGGGGACGGCTTAGAAAATAACTTACGACTAGGAGCCACAGATTTTCGCCAAAAGAATTCCACCACGGCTAGATTCCAATATCCTACATGCACTTCTGAAGTATTCTTTCCGTTATTGGCCACGTGTCTTCGTCAAAGACTCTTCAGTATTTGACTGGGCCAATGATAGTTAGTTTAGTGTTAGGGGCAGTGATATTTCGCGAAAAGATTTCGAGACAAGATACAGTCCAAAACACTGTAAGGTCGCCCAGCTTCTTTCATTGGATAAAAAATGTTCTGGCCCATGTTAACTGGTTGCGCACGAATCACGAAGGTTCATTGTCGGAGTTACTTAGTCCTGAGTGGCTTGGTCAAAGCCGGACACGGCACCAGCAGCCAATGTAAGTATAACAACAGCTGAGGTATGTGTATAGTATTGGAGTCTACTGTGTGCTCCGATTTTTACGCGAAAAGTCAGTGGCCCTATTTATTGTGGTTCTGAACGTATGTGATCCGCGGGTATGCACCTCCAACGCGCGGCATCCAATCGGGAAAGTGTATTATAATGAAGTGTTTTTAAATACAACTTGATGGGAGTTATTTTCGAGAAAATCGGGTGTCCCTGCTTATGACCTAACTTGAACAAACACCCATGCTTTACCTGAGGTTCGAACCCAGAACCACCCGCACCACAGACAGGCGGCGCGCAAACTGACTGCGCCACGGGAGATTGGAAATNAAAAGATTTCGAGACAAGATACAGTCCAAAACACTGTAAGGTCGCCCAGCTTCTTTCATTGGATAAAAAATGTTCTGGCCCATGTTAACTGGTTGCGCACGAATCACGAAGGTTCAGTGTCGGAGTTACTTAGTCCTGAGTGGCTTGGTCAAAGCCGGACACGGCACCAGCAGCCAATGTAGGTATAACAACAGCTGAGGTATGTGTATAGTATTGGAGTCTACTGTGTGCTCCGATTTTTACGCGAAAAGTCAGTGGCCCTATTTATTGTGGTTCTGAACGTATGTGATCCGCGGGAATGCACCTCCAACGCGCGGCATCCAATCGGGAAAGTGTATTATAATGAAGTGTTTTTAAATACAACTTGATGGGAGTTATTTTCGCGAAAATCGGGTGTCCCTGCTTATGACCTAACTTGAACAAACACCCATGCTTTACCTGAGGTTCGAACCCAGAACCACCCGCACCACAGACAGGCGGCGCGCAAACTGACTGCGCCACGGGAGATTGGAAATCCCTAAATGTAAGGCAAACCTGTTTTTTCGCGAAAATATTTACGCCGGGGCTAAGACTTCAACATCCTATATGCATGCATAATTGCAGTCTTCATTTGAATATTGGCCGCTGGTCTTTACATATGTGAAGAAAGTCTGTTACATGAGTGAGCCAATCAGAATAATGATTCTCCTATACTGACCGCCCGTGATACGCCGACAGACCGATAACACGCGTAACAATTCATATGACGCAATCACGAAAGTGGTTCTGACCTATAGTGCGTTGGAACACAACTCATCCTGCAATCAATTCGCGAGGAATTGGTGTCCCCCAACTATACGCTATACGTAGAGACCAATCGTTTCGTCACAGAGTNTGCCTATATGTAAGGCAAACCTGTTTTTTCGCGAAAATATTTACGCCGGGGCTAAGACTTCAACATCCTATGTGCATGCATAATTGCAGTCTTCATTTGAATATTGGCCGCTGGTCTTTACATATGTGAAGAAAGTCTGTTACATGAGTGAGCCAATCAGAATAATTATTCTCCTATACTGACCGCCCGTGATACGCCGACAGACCGATAACACGCGTAACAATTCAAATGACGCAATGACGAAAGTGGTTCTGACCTATAGTGCGTTGGAACACAACTCATCCTGCAATCAATTCGCGAGGAATTGGTGTCCCCCAACTATACGCTATACGTAGAGACCAATCGTTTCGTCACAGAGTACTTAGGAATACACAGGCGAAACAGCCGCTTCTAAACGGGAACTCCCGCCGCACACGCTAGCAAAATGGCGTCTCCAGCTAGAAATATGTCGGAAAGCCGTTCACCATTCAGCGTACTGAGAAAAAAATGTGGTTGTAGAAACCATCTGGACCAGTGTTTCTCAAAGTGTGGGGCAGGACTCCCAAGGGGGGCGCGGAGGGCTTGAAAGAGGAGTGACTCATGTTGCCCTGGAGGAAATAATAACTTAATTATCAGAAAATGGAAACGCATATAGAAAGGTTTTGATGAGGTAATGTTGTTATTATCACGAAGCCTTTCATAGTTGTACTCGCAGTTTAACACGACGCTATAAACAATAGCCATGTCACTAATCACAACTGCTTTTATTATTCTCGTGTCAGAAACATGATTGAAACACAGCTACAGCAACTCTGAATAACGTTATACAACTGTGGACCCGAATTTGGCCAGATNTTATTATCACGAAGCCTTTCATAGTTGTACTCGCAGTTTAACACGACGCTATAAACAATAGCTATGTCACTAATCACAACTGCTTTTATTATTCTCGTTTCAGAAACATGATTGAAACACAGCTACAGCAACTCTGAATAACGTTATACAACTGTGGACCCGAATTTGGCCAGATCCAGCGCACTCCACGAAGCTCGGAGCAGGTGGTATTCTGTTCATGAAGCTGGACACAGTCGACATTGAAACATGTGTCCGACAGTCTCGTCTTCTTTCTTCTTCCAGAAACATCATTATCAAGACTGCTTATATCACATTTGCCAGAAAGCAATGAAGATACTGACATATTTCGCAGCAAGTTATTTATGTGAGATAGGTTTTTCTGCGTTGGCAGTTATGAAGACTAAGTATCTTACTAGGCTACAAGTTGCTAAAGAACTTAGGGCGGCCGTTTCTCATATTGCACCAAAATTCGATACATTTTGGCCTCCAAAGTATGGCCACACATCACACTGAACTTTTAGAAGTCTCATTGTCTTTATAATTTTGTATAACCTTTTAATATGTATCAGCCACCTGGAGGGGAAGTTTGGTGAGGCCAGCGCCGGTTCCACCGGGAACTTTGTCTTTACAATTTATTTCGCTTGAAAAGTACGTGAATATTATTTTATTTGTGTTTTTAAATATTGTATTGTCAATTATAAAATTTAAATATGTCGATTTATATAAGAATTTTTTTTTGCTGTATTTAAGTTTTATTCTTTATGGAAAACATGTATGTCAGATGTATAGTCAATTGTGAGATTCAAATGTCTTATTTTGCTACACACACAAATTTTTACTTCTTACTTAAATATTGTTTCTTGTAATACATGTTCATATGTATGTATGTATGGTTATTATAAGAGTTAAAAAATATTTTAAGTCAAAAGGTGCTAAATAGTGTCTACAAAAACATAAAATTAATAAAATTTCATATTTGCCTTGCTTTTTTTTTTTTTGTCAGATTAAGGTTGTAAAGAGGAGGGGGCGCGAGATTATTTACGATAGTCAAGGGGGGTGGGGGTATGGCAATAAGAAGTTTGAGAACCACTGATCTAGACCGTCAAACTAGGAACAGCAACCTGATTGGTTGTGGGTATCGTCCTAAATATTGTTTACATGGATAGTAATACCAACAGAACTGTTTGTTGTATTCCTGTCGGCGATTGTATTTGCTACTGTACCTATGATTGCCACAGCACAGCACTGCGTTTCTGTTGCAAAACAGATAGTACCACCAGCAGAACAACTTCAACAACAATTGTATTGTTCCCACGACAACTAGGATTGTAACAACCTGACAGAAATGTTCTGTTGCTGACACTAAACAGTTCCGTGATCCAAGATGCTATAATCATTCAAAGAACTGATTTTTTTTTCTGTGTCTGCAGCGGCCACGGTGGTGCAGTGGTTCGAACACTCGCCTCCCACCAAACCCACCAAGACGGGGGTAGCCCTCCGAAATTTCGCACGTGGGAATCGTGCCGGACGATGCCGCTGGTCGGCCGGTTTTCTCTGGGATATCCCGTTTCCCCCGCCCTTGTATTCCGGCGCTGCTCCACGCTCACCTCGCTTCACCCTCCACGGCTCTCAAGACCACGACGTTAAGAGCGGCCCATATATTTTCACGCACTCTGTCTGGCACGAGACACCGTATAAATGGCGAAGTGTCGGAGACCTTACCTTCTAACCCCAACCCTTCCNGTTTCCTCTTCCCCCTCCAACACACGTTATAAATCTCCGGTAGAAAGCGGTCCGCCCCACACAGCGGCACCTTACCACACCATTGTTTTAATTAAATTAACTCTTAACGAATGTCCCCGGGGTTTGTTTAACAAGACAGGGGCCGGGGCGCATTCGCTACGTGCCAGGGGTGGACAAACTAGCCGGCGGCGCCAGCCAAGCCAATGCCACAGAGCAGATGCGTGTGGTGAACTGTTGCAAGGTGAGCTGGTGCTTGCTCACCACTGTTCATTCTCGGTGCACGCGGCAGGAGCCAGTGACCACCACCGTGCAGCCTGGGGAAACTGAATGCATTCCGACCACTCACGAGCGAGCAGCAAGGGACACATTACACGCGTCATGTGGCGCCATCTGCCGAGCTACGTTTTACTGGTGGAAGTGCAAACTAGCAAGCAACAGGGTACAGCACGGAGCTAACGCCAGCTTACCTTGCAACAACTCACTACGCGCCACTACCACAGGGGACCTAAGAATATGGAGGCGAAAAAGCCGCTCAAACCACGAACACCAGCTGCACTAGCCAGCAAAATGGCGTCACTAGCCAGCAACATGTCGGCATCGAAGGAAACGCCAGGCCGCCGTTTCGCCTCTGTGCACTTCTCTACTCTGTGACAAGGTTATTGTCTCTCTCAGCTGCTTCCACATCTACGGACCAGACGACGTGGGCGCGAGCTCGAAACTCGAGGTGCATGTACGTGGAAGACCCATGACGTGATTGAGGGGGGGGGGGTAGAGACCATATGCAAGGTGACATTTGCGGGCGCAAACGGCGTCGTCGCCAGATGGCGCTGACAGGCGGGTTCATCTCTCTCTCTCGCAGCATCCCGTAGAAGCATCTGGCGAGCGTCTCTGGGCGTGCTCCGTCAGCAACAGATCCCCCCTCCCTTTTCCTCGCGGAATATCGCGAAAACGCCAAAGCGCGCGGCTCAGCTCTGCCAACCTAGAAACCACACTCGTACTTGAGGAGCTAAATAATTATTATTTGAGCAAACCGTATTTTTTTTTTGTTTTGAAAATGCGTTAAGTAACAAAGAGAAGATTTGGGCGACCATTGAGGTCTTGAGAGCTGATGAGGGTGAAGTGAGGTGAGTATAGAGCAGTGCTGGAATATAAGAGCGAGGGAAACAGGAGATCCCCGAGTAAACCCGCCGACCAGCGCTATCGTCCAGCACGGAACCCACGCCGGGAATCGAACCCGGTTCGCCTTGATCGGAGCCGAGTAGTCTAACCGCTACACCACCGCAGCCCCTCAGAATTGCGTGGCAAGCTGCTTTCAACCCGTCCAGTGACGTTGTCGATGAACGTGGACACGTTGCATACGAGTGATACTTATGACCGGCGCTGTACGGAGCAAGGCCCCAGTGCCAAGCACCACGAGAGTTTTGCGGCTAATCTGATTTGTGGAATTTTCTACGCCCATTTGATACGAATGTTTAACGCCAATACCACCGAGCCCGCAGCACGTTGTTTACTGGTTGCAAGACAAGTGATGAACTCAAGTACAGCGCATACCAAAAAATTAAGCGATTGCAACACTTGAACTCATAAATTAATGTATGACAGGACGGGTTAAGTGGGCCGCAAGTGACCAATAGCTGGGTTGTAAGTGGCAAGTGGCTAGGCTACAAGTGATCAATAGCCGTGCCACGAGTGGCTTGCATGCAGTTGGTTGACTTATCGTAGGCCGGAAGCAGTAAGCCACTTGGTCGCTGTTGCCATCCATGCCCCACTTGACTGTGCCGACACGCGCGGGGCGCAGTTGGCCATGCAGAACCTGGCCGCTCACGGGCAGATTGTATCCTGCTACATGTAGGTTGTCTGAAGAGTGGCCCAGATGCGGCCGGCTTCGCAGAACAGTCAAGAGGCACAGCGCGTGGGGCACGTGCATCTGCGGGTGCATTACGGAGGTTGGCTGATTACGGAGAACGTCTGTGGGCTGCTCGAGTGCGAGTAGATCTGTACTAGTGGGCCAACTGACTTTTACTAGTTGGGCTGTGACCACACGTAGCTGAATCCGGCTACGGTTACCAAACCCTTCCCCCTCGCCGGAGGGGGGAGGAGGGCAAAATAACTAATGACGCAAAAAATATTAGACTGGAGTAGGGGGAGTGGTGTCTGCCTCCGCCAGCCCCACACAGCGTTTTCAAAACAAAGCTCCTCGCAAGAAGTCGGTTAATATAAACCAGGAAATGAGTGAGACGATGTTCCTTAAACAACCCACGGGGCAGGACCATACAACGCGGATGTCGCCAGTGAGTGACAGATCACAGCGCAACACACGGCGAAATGTTAACTATATTTGCTCTTAGATTGTTGACGTTACGCGCGATGATAATTTTTTATTCAATAAAACGGAAAAAATAATTTACGTATGTAGTTATTTTAGTTGTCATTAGGGGCAGTGATATTTCACGAAAAGATTTCGAGACAAGATACAGTCCAAAGCACTGTAGGGTCGTCCAGCTTCTTTGATTAGCTAAAAAATGTTCTGGCCCGTGTTATTCGTTTTCGCACGAATCACGAAGGTTCGATGTCGGAGTTACTTAGTCCTCAGTGACTTGGTCAAAAGACGGACACGGCACCAGCAGCCAATGGAGGTGTAACAACAGNTACAACAACGGCTGAGGTGTGTATATAGCATTGAAGTCTACTGTGTGCTCCGATTTTCACGGGAAAAGTCACTATCCCTAGTTAACATTTATCGCAATCAACGTATTTTAACATGTTGAGTGCTGTATATACTTATACAAGAGTACTATTGGTTCACACAGCACCGAACACGCTGACAATACTGTACACCGTTCATTACTGGCCGATATGATGCCGAGCTGAAAGTGTTCCAATAAACTGCACATTAATGTAATTTAAGTACTGAAAGTCTCTTACAAACTACTACGTTGCAGAGAATCTAATAACAACTGCTGGCGAAGTAATATTTGTTTACCCGTGTCTTCTAAGATTGCGGGTGTCCTAGTTAATACTACGGCAAACTCCATACAAGTCAGTTAAATATAGACGAATTAATATTACGATGGCTGCACTTGATTCGACTGGCAAATGATAAATACTAGCTCAGCTATAGAAATAAGATAATATATATTGAAAAAATGCCAGGGGCTACTACAATATACCTATTAAATGACAAAATGAATTAATTTTCTTAAATTGCTGAATATTAGGAAATATTCTATTAATTTTTATATATGACTTTTCCTGAATAACTTTAGCTAAGCTCACGTTAAAATTAATCAATTATCTCAGTTTTCCTTGTTTAGTTTTCCATAATGTCAGCTCTGCTATTTAATAAAACCATTTAACATATATACAAACCATTAACACCTGCCATTTATCAAGGTTAAAGACTGCGAATTATTTTCTCCTGTTGTTTAAGAGCAGGCGGCACAAGTTTTCCTGCAGTTCGTATGTTGGAATAAATGTAGTAAATCGAAAATCATTTTATTATTTCTAGCAACGGAAAGTTAAAAGACCTC
This sequence comes from Clitarchus hookeri, assembly GCA_002778355.1. Classification (NCBI taxonomy): domain Eukaryota; kingdom Metazoa; phylum Arthropoda; class Insecta; order Phasmatodea; family Phasmatidae; genus Clitarchus; species Clitarchus hookeri. Next base: position 1,208,177 of record NQII01000062.1, on the reverse strand, counting down.
TATGAAATGCATTCATTTCTCAGCAGAATTCTTTTCTGACTAATTTAGTGAAACCGGCCAGTTATCATTCATTCCGCATGTTATCGAGTTTACACATGCAAATAACATTATATATTTGCATACGTATATACCATTATATATAATTGTATCAGTCACTGTAGCATTTTGTCTAACGTTCGGTGAAAAAGTGGCCAAAAGTGGCTTGCAAGATAATATCTATGCAGTGAAATAGTTATTAGCAGAATCGTTTTGTTAATGGCAGCTTACAACTAGAAAATACTGGTTTCCTGTTCAAAGAGTTATTGTCATAGCGTTTGAGTAGTTAAAGCTTTTAGTGATGCTCGTCGGAGTTAAACGAACCGCAAATTAAATGCAGATTTATATCATTCGTTAAGAAGGAAATGGGATTTAATTATAAAAATAGCTACGTATTTTATTTTGAATACTTTCCAGTTGTATTGTTTCAGTCAGGTTTATAATTCTCTTTCTTAGCAAAGTTGTCAATCAGATTGTATTAAGCAGATATTCACCACTTATTTATTGCGAGGGTTAGTTATTGCTTTTAATAATACTTTCCTATTTACAAAGTAAAGGAACTGCTGTCAGATAGCCAAAATATTAGCAGTTTTGCTACGTCATGTAACTTAACGTACAAGGCTTGGTTCATAAACATATTCTATTATTTATCTATGTACTCAAACATACGGGACTTCTTCAACAGAACGTGTCTGATAATTAACTACAGCGTTGATCTAATTTTCTCTTCTTGGTGAAGTTGTGTGACGTCATAGTTGTTCGTCTTCGTGGCTGATCACACCCAGGCATCTCGTAACTGCAGTTCGTGTGTCTTGAACGGTTCGTTATCAGTTCACGATATTCCGTGCAGCCGTGGGAATGGAAGTCCGTGCGCGACACGTCTGACACAACTATTACACAGACGCGAGCTACGGGACAGCGGCGAAGATTGTATTTCACTCCGCGTTCGGACACGGCGGGGCATGCTTGTGTGCGCCAGTAATTTATGCACCAGTAAATTGACTCGCGTTCAACGCGTAACTTCACGCAGCAAGCGAGCTGCCGTTATGTAAAATTCTTTACTGGTCCGCGGTCCGTCTTGAGTTCCCCGACGACCGAAAAGGTAGGCGGCGAAAATCCGAAGGGAGAGCCGGAGTTTGAAGGCGAAAGGTCCAAAAATAATAACAACAAAAGTAAAACGTACGGGCCAGTAAAATTGAAAGTTGCTATGTCTGGCTTATGCAAATAGTGTGTCGGGCAGCATTGTGATAATGTAGCACAGTTTGAAATACGGCTGGGTAATGCGGCAACTGATTTATGGCAGATCGTAAACTTTGGCCATGAGAGATATTGTCTTCCTTTTCTTTCTCACGGTACAGTCGCTGGCTTACTCAAGTTTCCTTTTTTTTTTTTTTTAAGCTGCATACAGACGTTTCGGCGGCTTGCATTCAGGGAGGTACAATGGTTTCTTTCAGGCCCTAGACCACAATGGATCCTGAGTACATTATCAGTACCAGCGGTCTTAATTAACATCGGTTCCTCTGCCGAAGTTGAGTTTCACGTGCATCTAAATGAAATGGGTCGCACGTTTGACACTGAGACAATTAAAAGCGTATTGTGTCAGCGTTCCTTACGACAGCAGATAATATTAAAGATAACGTAATTAAAACTAATTAGTGAGGAGAAATTGGTTGCACGTATAACTATTTTTAACTTGAGCTGTCGCGGAGTTGCGTCGTTATGTCCAAGATAAAGTTTAATATGACACAAAAACCAAAATACAAAACAAAAAATCTAAAAGTGTCTGCCACCAACAGAAAAATTAATCATTAGTCACAATGCAACTACAGAATGAGTAATTAAATATACGAGCCAAGAGTACAGTAAATTCAGTTACAAGCAACTAACTGTAGATGACACAGTAAAGAGATCTACAGTACGAAAAATTACACCGAAGTGCAAAGAATGTCGAGTGAATTTAATTTGTCTTCATTGTTAATAATTTGGTATTATGTGAACTTGTTTATTATTGCGGTGCCTGAGAGACACTTTGTAATGTGTATGTTTAATCTTTACGTACATTTTCATGTGTTAGTTCAACTACTTGCTTGCATTCAGTAGAATAAATTTAAGGTAGTTAATAAATTAATTTATTTTAAATAATGGGTTACGACAGTTTATCAGTGGTTCTATCCTTCGGATAGTGATAGTGAATATCCTCCTTTGTGTAATTTTTTTTTTTTTTTTTTTTTTTTTCGTATTTTGTCTGAAATGAACATTCTTCTTCTATGGTACAACTTAAGAGGAACAAAATCATTAATGTTAACCATAACCATGAGACACGAATGGGCATGCGACTATCGTAGGTCAAGGGACTACAAACGTGAAGTCACATAGTCGCATTGAACCAATCAGGGTGCATTGTACGATGAGCACGGCTTGCGATAGGTCAACCGCACGCGGACAAAGGCTAAAGAGGACGCGTGCCTTTACAAAGGTACGGGAACGACTCCCGCCGCTCTTCTCTCCGGGAGTTTTCTTTCCGGGATCATTTCGAACGGCAGTGCTGCAGATAAGGATCGACAATGAACGCGAGAATGTCCCGCCGCGTCTGCAGCTACCATCGATCCCCGACACCGCGAAGAGG
>NQII01000062.1:1162847-1205408 GCA_002778355.1 Clitarchus hookeri | reverse complement strand
GGCGATTACATCGTCTTCTTCCACTCGCGTGCGTCGATACTCGTCTGTCTGCTCCGGGTAACACCCGACTTCTTCCGAAAACCTACTATACACAGTACTGACGGGGCCGCGGTGGTGTAGTGGCTAGACGGCCCGCCTCCCGCCTTGGCGAGCCATGTCTGGTTCCCGCGCATGTGGGAATCGTGCCGGACGATGCCGCTGGTCAGCGGGTTTTCTCGGGGGATCTCTGGGTTTCCCCCGCCCTTGCATTCCGGCGCTGCTCCATACTAACCTCGATGTTACGAGCCGCCCCAAATCACTTCACTCACTCGCAGTACTTACCACTCGGGGGGCCACCTGTTTTTTCGCGAAAAGATTTACGCGGAGGCTAGACTTCAATACCCTATATGACCACTTGCTGTTTTAATTTGACCATTAGCCGCTTGTCTTTGTGTGAAGACAAGAGTGTGCCAATCAGAATTAAGCTTATCCGATACCGACTGTCCGTGATTCTCGCCCGGACAGATAAGACTCTTAGCAATCCAAATCATCCAAACACGAAAGTGGTTCTGAACCAAAATGCGTTGGAAAACCATTTGTCCCGAAATATTTTCGCGGATAAAAAGTGTCCCTACGTNAAGTGGTTCTGAACCAAAATGCGTTGGAAAACCATTTGTCCCGAAATATTTTCGCGGATAAAAAGTGTCCCTACGTGTCACTCTTTACTCAAGTCCGTATTTAATTACGCATTTAAGACCTCGTGTGACATTTAACAATAAAGTTTTTTCGTGGGAACATCATACTTTTTGAATCAAACATTTGAAAAATCGAATTACGTTTAACAAGGGATAGGAAAGTTTAACGTTTTAAATTAAACGTATAGGCTAGATTCCACTGTCATGTGTATTTTACAGCATCAGCTCTTTGTTTATAAGCAGTTGCCCCTGTGTGTGGTAATTTTACCTCAGACCAGGTGGCTCGGTATTCGTTGCTTGATTCTTTGAAAGTCTGTTATTGGCTTAGAGTTCACATGCTCGTGCATAATCAACCACGAGCTAATAGTAAACATAAGGAAATGTACACGTGTTTGGTGTATAGCTTGTCCTAAAATGAATTCGCGTAATTTCCCAGTCCCCACTTATGGCATGTTTTATTGTTTCCTAAATCAATCAAACATAGAGGCCTGAAAATTTTGCGAGTTCATTGACGTGCAGGCTAGACTCTACAGTCTTATTGACTTATATGCCCATATCAACTGCGCATTGGTTAGCCGCTGTCACAGTGGAACGCGACGATTGGGCCAGAATTCTCCAGGAGGTGTCGAACACCGCGTGGACCAGTGGTTAAAGTTATCTAAGCATACGTGTTTTGAATTCTAGCTTGTCCCAAAATTAATTCGCGAATTCTTCAGATCTCAATTTAAAAAAACTGAAGCGTTTTGAGCTTCCTTCTACATTGACAGAACGTTCATTAACAATTTTTGTTTATAAATTATAGTATTTATTTACTGGCAAATATGATTTAAAGACATAGCGAAAAAAGTTAGGTTGATAGTGTCAGGTAAGAAATGTTTCCTAATAAAAATAACATTAAACCGAGTTTTGGCATGTTTATAGATTTATTACTGTCATATTTATGTTCTCAGGTAAAATCGTTGAAGAGGCATTTCACTTCTACGTAAAAAATTTGTTTATTTTTGATTGTCTGCCCAGCGCACACAAATGGCACGTCTGTTTCTCCTGGGTGTTTTCTTTCAGACAGGTTATGTTCTGTTTACATGTGGCGGAAGGATACCTTGCAAGCAGCGCGAAAGTTGAACTTCAGGAAAGTTGGTAGTAACCAAGAATGTCTGTTTAAAACATAGAATTTTCTCGGTAAACTGAGAACTTTAGACATTCTTGTTTAGGATCTACTTTTCTATCAATATTTTATCCCTTTATGCAAAATTAACATTGTCTGTTGCCCGATCACTTTATACGTGCGTCCAGAAAATGAAATTATGATATGGTGAGAAACGTATATGTCTTACGTATGTGCCGATTATTAAGTTATTACTTTTAATACAACGTTATAACATCTAACTACTTTTCCTTCTTTGTTGCCAACTTTACAGTGCGCGCGACATTCAGTGTGTCCGTTTAACTATAAGCTGTTAGAATAGAAACATTTTTGGAAGTTTGGTCATAAAAGTGCTCAATTAGTCACGGAAAACAATAACATTTTTTGCTAACTTTAAGTAAATATTTTGTCATAACGATATATATGTTAGGTTTGTTACTTTTTAAATGCGTACATTTCATTGCGGATTAAGAAATTGTTCTAAAAAAAATACGAAAGAGCAAAGAATCCTTTGAGAGAAAATGACTTGTAATAATATTTTTCNTTAAGAAATTGTTCTAAAAAAAATACGAAAGAGCAAAGAATCCTTTGAGAGAAAATGACTTGTAATAATATTTTTCAGCGTTAACCAGAGATAATTTTTTTTTTTTATACTTTTGTTTGTGACGGCAAGAATGTTTACCTGGGACAAACATTTCTTACTTAAGTTGTTAGTTACACATGGTTGCCAGATCACAGGGATCCTCATTTCTCTCCTGGAATTCCGGTGCACACATTCTGAATTCGCACTCGTTTAGCAGCACGTCATATACCATAAATACATTTTTATATTTTTTATGACGCGTTATTTTCAGACTTCGAGCATTGCAACCGCGTCATTTGTTCGGTGCGCGCTGTAATTGCGTTCAGCATTTCTCTAATTCGCCGCGTGCTAGATGTTACACTGGCACGTGTCGTAGAGGCTTGTGGACTCCCACATATCATGCTNTTTCTCTAATTCGCCGCGTGCTAGATGTTACACTGGCACGTGTCGTAGAGGCTTGTGGACTCCCACATATCATGCTAGCCACGAGGAGGACTCTCGAAGTACAGGGCGCCGGTGACTCGGCGTGTACAGCACCGCTCCTAAGTATCGCTCCGCGCAACGCAACCACGATCGTTGAAGCGGTGACCGGACCCTGAAGGGTTTGCTGCTCACGCGAGGACGCGGCAGTCTCCCGTCACCGCAGTGGCTGACGGGAGAAACAACAAACAGTAAACCACGCTGGTCTGGGCGAAGTCGTCTGCTGGATGGACAGACAGTCTGCCGCAGCACGATGTAGCTGCGACGCTTCGATGCGCTTCTGTGCGTTATCCACTTTACTTTTCACGCCACGGGAGATCCCATTGTTATGAATGATACTTTCAAGTCAATTCATACGAGAAAGGGTGCTATGGGCGTAGCTTAATAATGAGTCATAATTAGGGGCAGTGATATTTCGCGAAAAGATTTCGAGACAAGATACAGTCCAAAGCACTGTAAGGCCGTCCGGCTTCTTTGATTGGCTGAAACGTGTTCTGACCCGTAGTTAATTAGTCCTGAGTGGCTTGGCCAAAGACGGACACGGCACCAGCAGCCAATGGAGGCATAACAACAGCTGAAGTGTGTATATAGTATTGAAGTCTACTGTGTGCTCCGATTTTTACGCGAAAAGTCACTGGCCCTAGTTATAATTATGTAGAGCACAGCAGTATAATATGGAGTTAATTGAACATAAGGATTATACAATAACTATTTACGCGACTATTGATCGGGGGAGCTTAAATTGAACACAAAGGTGGTAATTAATTGTATTCAGTATTATTACCGCACGCGTTATTGCAATCAAGCTCGCGCCCTGGGTTCAACGTTTGAAGGTGTGATCAGGCAGGCCGTCCAGCTAAGGCCTGATCACCTCGTAACACCAGGCACCAACGCGGGTGTGATGCGGCGATCGGNACCAGGCACCAACGCGGGTGTGATGCGGCGATCGGAGGTGAAAACGGCTTCAATCCTACCAGTTCCCCTGCAGCCGTAAATCAGTCTCATTTGCACTGTCTGGGATGAAGGGTTGGGGAGGGAATGGAATAGCGATGCAAATGAGAGCGTCGGTGGAGGAAGGAGGGGGTTGAAAAGATGCGACCACGGCAGGAGAGTGAAAGTCAGTTCTCGCCACAGATCTCCCGACCGACATCGCGAGGGTGTCGAACAAACGTTTCATTGCGACCTATCTACCTTTTATTTTTCCTCGTATTAAGAATCCTGGCGATTAAACACGAGATCGTAAAGCTTTCTTNACACTCACGATTACTTACAACTTTTCTGAAGCCCTGCTAAGTTATACTTTCAGGATATTCCTCTACCTCATAGAAACAAAGCTTATCCGAGTCTAGAAAATTATGCCGAAGGGACAACGCACCCCGTTCGTGCGCACACAAGGTAATAATATTTTGCATAAGGCATTACCAACACACTTATTTTCTCACTGTTTCAATTCATATTAATTACAAATGATATGTTATATTTGATAAATAAAAAATCATTTTTGTTTCAATTTATCAAAAAATAAGGCAATTTTTGGTTAACAAAATTATAAAAGCTTGTGAAACATAACATAATTAGGAAACCACCAAACACGTCATATATAATGTCAATTTTTCAAATGCTTGATTAAAAAATTGTGAAGAAACCGTCGTTAGACTATACACATATAAGACTTTCATCCGCAAGTGTTTNAAATGCTTGATTAAAAAATTGTGAAGAAACCGTCGTTAGACTATACACATATAAGACTTTCATCCGCAAGTGTTTCCTTAAACCGTTTAAGGCCATTGCACACGAGTTAGTCAACTCTTTCACACCCGATTTAATTAATGGTTTCAGTTGTTGCAAATGACATATGTTGCATAATATAATTAAAGCAGACAACCACTTGTTTTATTATCACGACCAATCAGCTGTAGCCTTTGTGTTCGCATATAGAAATAAAAACCATTCACAATCCAGAACAGTAAAACTGTTTACAAATCAGTTACCTGCCATCAGGCAACAGATTACTGGCCAAAAATAACTTTCAACTGCGTTATGTAAACAACTGTTTACATTGGATCTTAATGGGATTAAACGGAAGCTTGATTGCTTGGATAATGCTAGAAAACAAAATCTGCTGCCGCTGTTTAAAATGTGCCATCACAATTTTTTACTAAAAAATTACATAAGGCAAGAACGGTCTAATTGGTTCTCGACGACTTATATTAATCAGCATGTTCATTGAACATCACATTTCTTGTACATTTTATTAATATTCTTGTAGGGGAAAAATGAAGTTCCTACAATTACGCAACCTGCGCTANATCACATTTCTTGTACATTTTATTAATATTCTTGTAGGGGAAAAATGAAGTTCCTACAATTACGCAACCTGCGCTACACTTGAAGTTTGTTTTGTGCGCATGAGTACCTGAGTTGCGGTATTCTGCCGCAAAATGTAATGACTGTTGTCACCAGCAGTAAATGAAGACAGGAGTTGTGTGAATGCAATTTTTTTTGGTTCACGTATTTCGCGAGAAGCCTGTTGTTAACGGATGTTGGTATTTTCAAGTTACAAAGTGTAGCAATTCCGAGTTTAATATCTTGATGTTAGTAGGTATTTATAGATCTACGTTAAAAATGCATTTATTGTAATTTATTATATGAGCGTTTATTTCAGTTATAAAACTGTCAAATTTCGTGGCTCAAATGGGTGAGCATAAAATCAATTATTAAAAATACTTTCAAGAATCAGTACCAATAATCTTTTACATACGATAATAGTAATCACTGTGATTGCAAAATGTGCATTTTAAGCATACAAATTAAACATGTGATATAAAATATCATTAAAAATACACCCATATTAATTAATTTTATACATTAAAATAAATAAAATCTATTACAATATTTACTATGTTACAAAATATATGCATTCTTCTTCCATATACAACATAAATCTCTCTTTTCTGACAGTTTTGCTGGTGTGTGTACTCATGTTTAATAAGTTCTGCATACTGTACAAGCGTGTGCTGTGCTCCGTTGTAAAACACTCTACTTCCATATAACTGTAATTTATTTTTTCTATTTGTACACTGATTTCTGCACGTCAGCTTTACAGTTACAAGGAAACGTCTGGCAACTAATTTCCGAANTTTTTTCTATTTGTACACTGATTTCTGCACGTCAGCTTTACAGTTACAAGGAAACGTCTGGCAACTAATTTCCGAAGAATCACAAGCACAGAAAATCTTGAGCGTTTAATTTACAAATAACAGTAGTATAAAACGGTTTTTTTTTTCAGAGAGTAAAGTAATCTAGGATATAGTTTATTTGCGTTCCCTTCGCAATTTTGGAACCACACATTTTAAAAATCATTACATGCATGACGTATTTGGTTCTTTCTTTCACATGTCGTGTATCAGAAGCGTTTTATACAGCCGTTTACATATAAGTACCTTACTTTTTGGTTAAATTGCACTTGCATTTACATTTTATCTAGAAAATATAATGTTTCATTTATAATTAATATGAATAATAATAATAGGGAAGAAATAGGTAAGTTGGTAGTACATAGTAATAGACAGTTCTTATAATTTATTCATGGTCACTTCCAAATTTTCTGAAGCCCTGCAAATGTTCTACTTTCAGGATATTCCTCCGCCTCGTGCAAACAAAGCTTAACCGAGTCTANCTTTTCTGAAGCCCTGCAAATGTTCTACTTTCAGGATATTCCTCCGCCTCGTGCAAACAAAGCTTAACCGAGTCTAGAAAATTACACCAAATAGACAACACACCGCATTCGTGCGCACTCAGTTGAAAAAATGTTTGCATAAGAACTATTTATTACCAGTCGTTACCAACACACCTATTTTCTGTCTGGTTTTATTCGTATTAATTATAAATGGAATATTATCATGTATATATAATATATAAAAAAAAGTTCAGTTCGAACAAACATAAGATACTTTCGTGTTAACAGAAACACCAAACGCTTGTAATACATTAAAGCATAAAACACGTCATACATAGGGTGATTTTTCAATGGTTTGATTCAAAAAGTGAGAAGAAACCGCGAATTTACAGTAAACGTAATATTATTAGACTGAGTGCGCACGAACACGGTGCGTTGTCCCTTTGGTGTAATTTTTCTAGACTCGGTTAATCTTTGTTTGCACGAGGCGTAGTAATATCCTGGAAGTAGTAATTTGCCAGGGCCTCAGAAAAGTTGGAAGTAACCGTGAACGGAGTGTAATTGGCGAAATGAGAGGGCGTTTCCCTCGCGCGCATGCGCAGTAGCCAATCAGAGCCTTGCCGGTTCACGCGCTCTTGTAACCCGATGGTTCGCTACCATGAGACATCTCTCTCTCGTGCGTCCATCCACGATCTTCATCTCCGCGGCGTCGTGCTCGTGTGGGCCGGGAGGCCAGACTGGTGATTGCTGCAGACGCAACCACGCCAGCGCGTTCATAATTTATGAGCTCCGAGACGGTAATAAGGTGGTGCGGAGCCCGCTGTTAAATTCCGAACTCGCCGTCGGCCTTGGCATTTTTTCTGCGCGTAAACGCGGGACGTGCAGCCGAAACTTAGAACGCAAGAGATTTCTCTCTCGCGAGCGTATTGAGATGGTTGAACCCGGCCGTATAGAATCATTTACTTAAGACTCTAAAATCCAGATCTAGTTCCTAGAATAAGTATTTCCTCATTTAAATCGGTAATTTTTTTTCGCAAGGATTAATACTTAATAACAGACAAGGAGACCTACAAGCATGTTAACAGTTGTCACAGGAGAAACAAAAGGAAAATTATATTTATTCAAAATACCAGTTCAGACCTTCCCGTGCAATGTCGTACTCGGTTTTTAAATATTGTGAATTAAGTTCGGAATAAAATGCAGTATGGTGNTCAGACCTTCCCGTGCAATGTCGTACTCGGTTTTTAAATATTGTGAATTAAGTTCGGAATAAAATGCAGTATGGTGGGCACAAGTTTACTCTAATGACATCATTCAGATGAGTCTTCGTATTCGAAGTGTGTTATTGCATGTTTACACCGTTTATAGATGTTAGTAAAACCTGAGAAAAAAATGAATAGTTGTATAAACATGCATTTGCATAAACAATATAAAATTTTAATGAAATTATGCATATAAGGATGNAAAAAATGAATAGTTGTATAAACATGCATTTGCATAAACAATATAAAATTTTAATGAAATTATGCATATAAGGATGAACGATTGTTAACTGGTCATCAATCTCTCATAATAAAATCTGCGTTACAACAACGCATTACCGTTTTGCCTCTAATAATGTACAATTTTATTTATAGAGTTTCAAATTATAAAGCTTCCACAGTAAAACCGATAACACCGAACTCTGATATTTTTAAAAACGAAATTCCCTCTAAAATAACACCGCACAATCTTGTCCCTAGTAATGAAGTGTGGCAGTTTTTAAATACTAGCTACAATAACAGCATGTTTACTTCTATACAGAAAAGAAGGTTATCTAAGTTGCGCAAGCGCATTCGTGCGCTAGTAATGTGGTTGATAAATTCTCCAGGATGTCGTTCAGCGTCGGAATATCTTCCGCGCGGCTGGGGACATCTTTGCAAAACGCGAAAGCGCCCACGACGCGCGCTGCGGCAATGTCGTGGCCGACCAGAGACCACGCGAGGTTTATGCGTTCACTCGCGACGTAAAACTTTCGCCCGGGCCAGCTCGCGACACTTGTAGCAGATTCCCTACGTGACTCCGCCCGTATCTCGTCTTGTCTTTTCCATCCGTAGCTTATATCTACTATCACGGACACTCCCCAGCCGCCTTCCATCTTTTGTGATTGCGGTTAAAGCACAAAACAGATAATCATGCAGAAGAGAAACGGCTTGCCGGTTCCAATGGCGCCGCGGTGGTGAAGCGGCTACAGCGCTCGCCTCCCACCAAGGGGAACAGGGTTCGATTCCCAGTGGGGTCGCGCCCAGATTTTCGCACGTTGGAATCGCACAGGAAGACTCAACTTACCAACGGATTTTCTCGGGAATCTCCCGTTACCCCCCACCGAGACATTTCCAACACGTGACTCATAGAGCTGGTCTCAGATACGCCCATTTTTTNGAATCTCCCGTTACCCCCCACCGAGACATTTCCAACACGTGACTCATAGAGCTGGTCTCAGATACGCCCATTTTTTTTAAAATTATATGGCTCTATGCAGCATCAAAAACCCCACGGTATATTTAGTAAACTGTATATTTAAATTGTTTAAATTAGGTACTTCAATTTTAAAACGGATAAATAACACAATAAATGAGAAGTCACTGATATCACTGATAGGTCTACTTTCCTCAACATGGGTGAAATTAATTTCTAAATTATTTATTAAAAGCTGAGTTGGTAGGAAGGACTTGACTTCTCTTTAAAGGCAACAACATTAGAAATAAAACCATAAACTTATGCAACAGTGGTGAGACAATTACCAATGCACACATGCCTTATCCGGGACTTGAACCCAGAAAACCTCGTACAATAAGTTAGCGTGCAATCCACTGCATTACGGAGATCGGAATCGGAGCAACAAATTCGGATTTAATCAGTCTAATGTTTCGAATGATAGTGTATACTATACCTTAAATATAAACAGGGTCTTTATTTTTAAAATAAGTGACTGAACCACATAAAATATGTACGTAATATGACCTACCGAAGTGCTACTTGTGTAAAGAATTTGATGTAAAACGGTTGGTTTTGTCCCTGGGATAAGATATAAAAAATTAATTTTTCTTAGTTGATGCTATAGTACAAAATTGCCAGAAAAAGAGGCTCTATATACGATGCTTCATATATATACTGCCCACATACAAACTTTGGTACAAAAATATATATTTATATATATTATACATGTATATCAAACTCATCTAAATAATTTATTAAGCTGCCGTTTCGAACATCGTTGTCTGACCCATTAAAACCATGAAAGTTTAAATGGCCTTCTGTAGCATTTATGGTGTGCACAATACAGTTTCTTGCTAACCAATCCAAGAATTTGTGCAAGAATAAAATGAACGTCGGTGTCTAAAAACAAAGGTTATATTATTTAAAAAATAATTCAATTGGAAAAGTAATAAAAACGCTATGACAGCGTACACAGGCATTAAGTAAAAAAAATTGCCATGATTTTTTTTACATAATTAATAATATCGTGCAACATACAAATAGTTGTCAGAGCTTTAGGATGATTGTATTACTAGGTGTTTGCAGATAAATTCTAAATTCAAACTATATTTTCTGATTGGCCGGAAGCGAGGTCCTCACGGAAACCAAAGGCGCTCACATCAGTGTGTAAATACGAAGTGCGTATCAAAGTCCTCGATCCATACGCAGACAAACAACCGCATACGCACCGTGTGTATCGACAATCGACAAGAGCACTTCCTGGCGGCATTCAGCTGCATTAAGCCCTTTAATCTCTACAGTCGTTACGAGGACTCGCTCAGAAAATGGCAACATTTGACCACTGGGAAGGATCCGTCACTTAGACTTCAAAACCGTGAGATTTCCTTCCCAGGGCCTGACCGAAGTCCTCGCTACGTTCGAGGTCCTCGCAACGCCGTCAGAAATGCACATGTTCGTCTTTGCAGGCTGCCTTAAACACGCTCGCTCACACACACATACACATATACATACACACAGAGTCACACACACAGAAAAGTGAAAGTAGGCTAACAAAAGCACTCTAACATACACACCAAGACAATGTATGTACAGTGGATTAATAATGTAGAAAAAGGCGTTTGGCAATACCGCTGTTTAATGCAATGTTTAAAAATAAAAAAATAAAAATTTTTTGGAGTGTGCACGCGTACAAAATGTGTTAAAGTGTGTGAAACGTAGTGTGTCTGGCCTTGCGTTACTTAGAAGTGAAGTGAAGTGAAATGAAGATATTTGGCCTGATCTTAACGAGGTCTCGAGAGCCGGTGAGGGTGACTGACGTGATTATGCAGCAGATCTGGAATGAAGGGGTGGGGTGAACGTGATATCCCCGAGATAACCCGCCGACCAGCGGCATCTCCCGGCACGATTCCCACATGCGAAAATCCTGGAGTGGCCCAGCCGGGGATTGAACCCGGTGCGCCTTGATGGGAGGCAACCAGGAATACCACTCAGNCGAGATAACCCGCCGACCAGTGGCATCTCCCGGCACGATTCCCACATGCGAAAATCCTGGAGTGGCCCAGCCGGGGATTGAACCCGGTGCGCCTTGATGGGAGGCAACCAGGAATACCACTCAGCCATCGCGGCCCCTGCGTTACTTAATGTGGAGATATTTGGGCGGATGTTGACAACGAGGTCTTGAGAGCCGATGAGGGTGGAGCGAGGCGAGTATGGAACAGCCCCGGAATGCAAGGCCGGGGGATAACGGGAGATCCGCGAGAAAACACGCCGAATGGTGGCATCGTCCGAAACAATTTCCGGGAACGACCCCGCCNGGTCACTCGGACAGAGGGAAGGGAGGAAGGATGCAGCATGTAACAAGCAGGCAGGGACTTTACCGCACCTCGCACGTACAGAGAGGGGGCCTGGGGGTTGAACAAAAGGAGAAACGTGGGATAGGGTGTTGGAAAGGGCGTGTTCGCAGATCGCCGCGACGACCGTAAAACACCCGGTGGACGAGTCCCAGCACTCAGCCGGTGGTGCGCGGGTTCGACGCCTGGCTCCCCCCTCCCGCGAGAGGCGGGCCCGTCGTCGTGGAGGTCAGCGTCGTGGTTATGAAGGTGGGACGATACGCATACCTCTGACGGCTCGTTCATCCGCGACACATTATACTATTGCAGCGTACCTCCCAGTCTGCGGTCTCTTGACGTCACCCGGGCACAGAATAGGCGAGCGTATAGACGAAAAATTGCGTCTTTGGTTTCCTTTCCACAATATATCGCATATCGCGGTACTGGCGATATGCGGTGCGATCTTCACGATATGCTACATTTGTGTTATCAATATTGCCGATATTTACGATTCCGATATTAGTGACATGCGACATTTTCGATTTCAATATGATCGATTTTTGCGATGCCGATATTAGTAATATGCCATTTTAGAGGTATGCAATTTTAGCGATATTCGATATTTGTGGTATGTGATGTTGGCGATGCGATATTTGCGATATCAATGACTGGTATTTGTGATGTAATATTAATGATATGCGATAGTTGTGATATCAATATGACCTATATTTGGATACCGATGGTAGCGATATGTGATGTTATTATTATGCGACATCAATATAACTGATATATACGATGCGAAATTAGCGATATGAGATATTTGCGATATGATTACGACCGATATTTGCTACACCGATATTAGCTATATGCGGTGCTGGCGAAATGCGATATGTGCGACATCGATATTACCTATATTTTCGATGCCGACATTAGCGATATTTGATATTTGCGATATCAGTATGAACTATATTAGCGATACCGGTATTCACGATAACAAAGCTATATCTGCGGCGTATCGCATTCGATTTTCAATACTTTCTGGGAGCGACACATCGCAGCAATACCAAAATGGTCAGCGTGTTTTGAAACTACATTGAAAATTGGATATCGCTTCGCCCTATCGCATCGCTCATTGGCCCGCGCGCGAGGCTGTGGTACGGGCCATAGGTTCATATTTGCTGTTGCACATTCCGAAAGAATCCCTGTTGCTAGCGCTCGGAAAAAAATAGCTAATAAATTTCACAACAAGATTATTAATGTTTTCAGTTGCAGTTTCTTTCTCGATTGAACCGTAGATAGAGCCAGTTAATTTTCGCGTAAAAATCTAAGCACGTGGTAGAATTCGTTACTCTAGGTCCTAACAGAAATGTTTATTTCGCGGTTGGTCACTCTNGTTACTCTAGGTCCTGACAGAAATGTTTATTTCGCGGTTGGTCACTCTCTGCATGCGAAGCCGTTCCAATTTTTAGCTGGACAAATTAGAATTCAACAACTTTGGCAGTGAACAAAGTTACTCGCGTACTAAGAGTTATTGTAACCAATAGAGAAAGGTTCACTACCATACATACAGTATTTTGAAGTATATCTTGTCTCGAAATTTTTCACGAAATACCACTACCTCTAATCATAGAGACCTGAAAAATTCGCGAGTTCAATGACCTGCTGGCTACACTCTACAGTCTTATGTACAAATATGCCGATATCAGCTGCACATTGGTTGTCTACTGTCACAGTGGAAGGCCACGATTGGGCCAGCGTTCTCAAGGAGGTGTCAAGCACCGTGTGGACCAATGGCTGAAGTTTTATTAACACACGGGTTTTTAATTCTAGTTTGTCCGGAAATGAATCCGCGAATTTTTCAGGTCTCTAATCATAGAGTTTTATATATGCCCCGGAAGACCCAGAGTATATANTGGAAATGAATCCGCGAATTTTTCAGGTCTCTAATCATAGAGTTTTATATATGCCCCGGAAGACCCAGAGTATATATAAAACTTACAAGAAAAAAGTTCTGAAACCTGCGCTTATAAGTACATGCATGGTTACTTCAAACGTTTCTGAAGCCTACTTATGCTGTGACTGACTGCGTGAGGCTTGGGAAACGGATCTTGTGTGTGATTGGCTGTGGCTGGGTTGCCGGCTGGCTGGTACATAAGTTAGAACGGCGCTGATTGGCGAACTGCGTTCTGGCATGTTGCTGGTTGGTGTCGCCATTTTGCTGGCGTGTGTGGATAACGTTCGCTGAATAAGCCGCTGTTTCACATCTTTATGTTCAGTACGATGTGGTTCAATTAAGTAAGTCCCTCACACTCGGGCCATATAATTCGCTATTAGTAGGGGCAGTGATATTTCGCGAAAATATATAGATACAAGATACAGTCGAAAGCACTGTAGGGTCGTCCAGCTTCTTTGTTAGGCTTAAGAATGTTCTGGCCCGTGTTAACCGTTTGCGCACGAATCACGAAGGTTCAGTGTCGCAGTTACCTAGTCCTGAGTGGCTTGGTCTAAGACGGATACGGCACCAGTGGCCAATGGAGGCATAACAACAGCTGAGGTGTGTATATAGTATTGAAGTCTACTGTGTGCTACGATTTTTACGGAGTCACTGGCCCTAGTTATTATGACTATCCCATAGTCATAAACAACTACAACCAGCAACAAAAAAATAATATCTTTATCGATATTAACATAGCCGTCATACGACAGCAGTAGATTTCCTAGCAAGGTTTTTTTGTTTATGGCAACGCGTAAAACGACATACGTGTGACTTAAAGGGTTAAGAGCATGCGATACAGGTTTATTCTGAACTCCAGATGCAAATTTTGTGAGCTCATGCATTTAGGAAAATGGGTTAGAAAACACAATATGACCCGTGATTAGAAACATGCAGAATTTGCGTTATTATTTGGCATCAGACTTATCTTCACTGTACTGTCTGTACTGGAGCCAGCATCGTTACTCAATTGGCTGCTGCATAGATGTGAAGCCACGCCCTTTGCTGACTAAACTGCACGTGATTGGGGCACACAATTGTGAAGTGTTCATTTATTGGCGCAGACTTGTTCAGGGCGTGTCGTATAATGTATGGTCCAATGACAAACGTATTTCAAAGGCACACGTTTTAAAGTTGAACTTGTTCCCAAATAACAACGCGAATTTTGCAGTTCTCTACCTATGATCTAATGTGTTGACAAGTGAAAATATACACCCTTTAAAATCAGGAATTTATTTTAGTTATTTGTAAAATGTCAGAAATTACACGAGATGAAACAACAGATTCGTGAATAGGGCTATAGTCTTTATTATTACATGCCATCTGTGAACATTTGATGTGTGACAACATCGTTCGTGATCAGAAAATTAGGGGTTGCCATGCTATTAACCACAAACAGTGTGCTACCCAGGGTATTAATGGACTGTTATACGCCATATATTGTTTGTGTTTATTTCCTTTCGTCAAGTTACGAATGAATTCATGAGGGGCATGCTTAATAAATAGGGGACGTATAACACTATCCCTTTATTTCTTAAGTAAGTTAGCGTAACACGAAGGCCTAAATGTTAAAAATGTTAGAAACATCTCTAGTCGAGCTATTAAGGTGTCTGTTGTCTGTTAGAATCGGAATTTATTTAAATTACCAAAAGAACAAATCGTAACTAAAATTTGTCCAACTACTTTTCATTTGAAGTTCACAAACTTTACACAAGTTAACACAGATCTGCCCTTCGTGTCTGAAAACAGTGGTATATAAAACCACACAAATTTGACGTAGATATATCAGAAATCATTTTCTGATGCAGGGTAGAAAACGCAAACTTTCTGTACATTTATGGGGGTTGTAATTTATTTTGNCTGAAAACAGTGGTATATAAAACCACACAAATTTGACGTAGATATATCAGAAATCATTTTCTGATGCAGGGTAGAAAACGCAAACTTTCTGTACATTTATGGGGGTTGTAATTTATTTTGGTTCAGCAAATACTTCATTAGCATATATGAAAGCANGCAAACTTTCTGTACATTTATGGGGGTTGTAATTTATTTTGGTTCAGCAAATACTTCATTAGCATATATGAAAGCATACCAGAACTCTCATAATTAAAGTTGGAAGATAAATATTCAGTCGTAGTTGCGTTTGTGATAATCTCAAAGCATATCGTTAAGATGTGTTTTTATCAGCGAAAAGTAATTAACCATAGGCCATTCATCATATCATGCCTTACAATCTAAATAACATTAGTGAGGGTATGTAAATCAAGAACAATTAAATTTCTACTCTACCTCGCATTACTACTTGTGTCATCAGCTAAGTGGGTTCCTTACAACTTACTCACAACATTATCTTACATCGTCTCGAACGTTTTCCACCTCGAAAGGAAAAGCGTGAAAAGCCTCGGAAGAAAAATTNAGGGACTCCCAACATTGTGTAAGCATGAAAAAAACGCGTGTGTATTTTTTTTGTTGCCGGCTCGCTACACCATGTATCCGTTTTGTTGTTATTATCGGACCTCCCTCCTTCCTCCAGACGGCGGACAGGCGAAATGCAAGTGACCCCTGGAGCTGACCCCTGGGCAATCGTTAAAAGTAGCCAATCTAGGGGGCTGGCTGCGGGCGGACAGCCAGCCTGGGGAGGGTGAGGTTATGGGGTTTCACACTCCTGGGTGGGGGGTGGGAGGTGGAGAGGTAGCTAACACAATATTTAATTACTAGCTCGTCCAGTTCGTGAGCAGACATAAATTCTTAAACACGACCCTGGCCTCTCTCTCTGCGAGAGAGCTGCTNACGACCCTGGCCTCTCTCTCTGCGAGAGAGCTGCTCACATTGTACACAGACATATACTTTCTTTGCTCAGCGAGAGATACTCTCCGGAAAGGGACAGAGAGATAGATAGATAGAGAGAGAGAGAGTAAGAAAAATAAATGAAACCCCTCGCTGACCTGTTCCCGATGCCGCGGGTACAGTCGCTTCAGGCGAGGAACAGACCGTCACAACCTCGCGTGGCAAAGCTCGGCGTCTTAGTTGTATTCTACTTTACTTCTTTGTGCACGCCGACGGCCGACCGGACGGTCATTCGACTGACGGTCGAGTACTTACGGCGAATACAGAGTAGAACGTGCGAGCCATCAAATTACACTATTGAAACGGACGTTAATATCGATAGTTCCAAGATGCCCTTTAGGCTCTGTCAAACATTTTATTTTATAATTTTCATATTAGGAATTAGTTTTGTATTAACCAAGCCCATATTTCTCGTGTGACCATCCTAAGACATTTTTTTCTCCTTGTACAAACAAAGTATGACAACAATTATATTTTTTTGTTTTTTGCAGTAGGCCCTATTACTTATAAATTCAACCGACTGTAGAAGCCCTTTCACGCGATCAAAGTTATTTTCAAATTTGGTTAATATTTATTGAATTCAATTCATTGAATGCATTAAAAAGTTACTAGTACTTCATAAACGCGGCCATTTTGTTTTTCATGCTATTTAGTTACTCAAATTCCTTCACAGATTTTCGTTTAAAACTAATTTTTTTACTGCAGTTTGTCAACTATCACTTCCAATTATTAAAATCGAATAAATATAAAGTATAGCGTCTTAATAGAGCAATTTATGCAAACTGAAGCAACAAAAATATTTTCATATAATAATTTCATGCAAAATTCTTAGAAAAAAAATTAGTTTTGATTTTTACAAATTATTATTTGCCAAAAATGTTGCTTATGGGGGTTAAAAAACTGCTAAAATTGATTTAATNGATTTAATATTTTTTTTTTTTATATTTGCGAAAATATTTTAAGTTGTCACTTAAATATTTATTTAAGGCATAAACTGAAAAAAAAACAGCGTAAACAAAGGCATCTCATCTGTTTCAATATCAAAACTCTGTTCTTCTCAGGTGCATTGGCAAACGTCGGTAANAGCGTAAACAAAGGCATCTCATCTGTTTCAATATCAAAACTCTGTTCTTCTCAGGTGCATTGGCAAACGTCGGTAACGTGTAGGACCTCCGCGGTTCATGAGGCACGCTTGTATCAGACGAGGCTCGTCAAAAAGAAGATTATTAACCATTCCTGAGGCGAGTTGCCTCATTCCCTATTGCGGCTGATTTTAAGGTCTGAAGAGTCATTGGTGATTGTGCACGGTTTGAAATCGATCGTTTTGAGGACGGACCACACATTCACTATTGCAGTTCATGTAAGCTGAATAAACTGGCCAGTTCATTCTTCGGATCCCAGCGGGGAATATGCTAAACTTTTTATGAGCAGTATATATTTTTGAAAATCATTCCATTAGTGCGAAAATTTTAAACGGAATATTTGAACTTCGTAAACACTTTCCTGGTTTTTATAGGTACAAATAACACTTTTTACAAAATATTTAGTCAGTGTAGGTTTATCAGTATTTATTTGTAATTGAAAAATATTCTATCATTCTAAAGTGAATTTAAACGAGCGGTGGTNAGTGTAGGTTTATCAGTATTTATTTGTAATTGAAAAATATTCTATCATTCTAAAGTGAATTTAAACGAGCGGTGGTTTGTGGTGCGTATAAACCAACTGTTTCTTGGATGAAGTGACGAATTTAGCTGATTACGGGTTAAAAATAANGGTGGTTTGTGGTGCGTATAAACCAACTGTTTCTTGGATGAAGTGACGAATTTAGCTGATTACGGGTTAAAAATAATTCCATTTCTCCACATCTTCGCTGCCCCATTGCCTCTACAAATTCAACCCTTTGAGTCCGGCACAAATTTACTACCACTGAAAGTAAGCTTAAAGTGAGCTGCTTCTATTCTCCATTACAGCAATATCAGTGATGGCTTCCGTATTCACACTTGCCATCGTCCTATTGGTCGGGGCTGCACCGGACACGCCTACAGAATTTCCACCAATAAAAATAATATGGTCACCGCTGAAAGTCGCAAAGGTACACGAAGTGTGACTAGAACACTGCACTCCAGTTCAGAGCCTTGCGCTTAATGGTGATGGCGCACTTGATCCTCGCGGCATTGTCGCCCTTGTCGCCCCCCGCGCTTCTCGGCCTCACATGCGGAAAAGATCTCCTGGTTGGTTAATGTGTTTTAATATGCCAATTCGCGCATATGTGTATAAAAACTACTATTGACTTCAGTAACCATAAATTTACATATTGCACTACCGATAAAACGTTAAGATTTATAACTAGGGCCAGTGACTTTTCGCGTAAAAATCGGACCGCACAGTAGACTTCAATACTATATACACACACCTCAGCTGTAGTTATACCTCCATTGGCTGCTGGTGCCGTGTCCGTCTTTGACCAAGCCACTCAGGACTAAGTAGCTCCGACACTGAACCTTCGTGATTCGTGCGCAAACGGTTGACACGGGCCAGAACATTTTTTAGCCAATCAAAGTAGCTGGAGGACCCTACAGTGCTTTGGACTGTATCTTGTCTCGAAAACTTTTCGCGAAATATCACTGCCCCTATTTATAACTATTTCTCTTAATTCGCTGCAAAATTAACTGGGACCCTGGCCTGTATGTTAATACGTACTGTGGTATTATTATGTGCTTATGGGCAGTGATATTATTCAGAGGTTGTTTTCAAAAGTGCTCATTTGATCGTGAACAAACTTTATTATTATTCAGTTGGTACAGCAACGTTCTGACCGCCCGTTTAATGGCAGCGTTCACTCCAGCGGTTGTGCGTTTAAATCCGATCGCTATCTCCGAGACTTGATCGATTCTCGTCCATAGCAAATCGTTCCACTTCGTTGCTCCTTTTAGTCTTGTGTTCTAAGCGCACAGAAATAATTACTTTCATCAGTATCTACCTCGTGGACGTCAACATTTACCATTAGTGACTGACTTACGACTGTAACAGGCACTACTCCAAAAATTACTTTAAATTAATGTACTGCAACACACGCGTTTTCTTTTTTACATAGAACGAAATTCACTCTAATATCAAAAAGGAAAAGTAAGTATGATTTAAGTGTATCACACCAATTAATGACTATAAAATAAAGGATATGGAAACCCTCTTACGAGAATTACGACGACTGATATAGCACGAGATAGTGTGCTTAGCTAAAAATGCGGAGAAAATACCAACTTAAATACCAAAATTAGATTTTTATCTTAACTGTTATTATTCTCTTGACCTATCCTAGATAACTTTAATTTAGAAGTTAAGTTAATGAAAAAAACATTATCTGGTACATATTTTATGTGTTAATTTAGATTATGTTATTTAATCCCAAAAGTATATAGTTCAGATAGTCAATAACACTTTACAATGACGCTTGTTTACAATAAAAAGTTAAAAATATCGTATGATTATTTCTTCCCGTGAGGTATATATTTTTACGAGTTATCATTTACAAAGTAATTTAGGATCTAAATAATGCGTTTGTGTTTGTCAAAAGACATCCACACGAAATAGATTTGTAAGAAATACTGGGAAACTACTAAACACCTAACTTCATAAAACAACAAATTGTTATTTAGCTTTCGGAAGCCACAGAATAAAAAGAACCACAATTTCTTGGATTAAGGCCCATATAATTTAGGACGTAAGTGGATAGCTGGTACTTGATATGTCAGTCGCTTTCAACAAATACCTAATCTCTCTTCGTAATTAATTCAGATAAAATATAAATGTGACATTTATCGCAAATATGTCCCCAATATGTCGCGTAAGGGATTTGGTGTGACGAACACGCATAAATATGCACGACTCGTACAAACAGTAAAGTGAAATCCATGAAGTTTCTTTCCGGCGAAAAGTGAGCTGTTCATTTATACACAAGATGAAACAGGAAACCTAAGAATTGCTGTTGCTAAGTATACGCTCCTGATCCCGCAGTTATGGCTGCTAGAAGCCGCGGAATCACAAAAAAGTACAGAGGGAGGGCGAAGTGTTTGGAAAAGGGGGGGGGGACGTATTATCAGTTTTTGTGGACCCGCGGACTTGGGTCTTAGAATTCAGTCTTCGATCGCGGAATAGACCGTACCACCACACTCGGCGATTAAGTGTTTGTGTGTGGCATCCGCGGCCGCCATTATTGTATACTAATGAGCGCGGACACGGAGCAGGTGACACCTAGCGGCGCAATACAGAACCTCTCCCCCGTCCCCGGTCGCCCCAAGGAGAACACAGCCGGGGCAGGCCCCTAACAACCCCGGCACACCTGAGCAAGAGAGCTCGTTCGTAAACNTCGCGAAATCGAAGCGCTAATGAGAATTCCACTATCCCCCTCCCCTAGCTGCTACATCTGAATTTGAATTTGGAATGTTTTTGATCGTGTTCTTTGCCCTCGTCGGAGGGAGTTCCTGCGCCTGCCGGTTGCGGAGGTTACAGCCTACACCAGCACCGCAAAGATTTGATATCGGCCCCTTTTCACGGGTCAACTGGTAGTATAGGTCGTTAGGTCAAATTTACGGCCTAGATTCCAAACGAGGCTGTTCGAAACTTTCAAAGTTCAAGCCAATGATGTTTTGTAGTCTGAACTTGGCGAGATGCCGAAGAACTCTTTCGTGATCGATACTTCATTAAGTCTTTGCGCAGTCGCGGATTTTTTTAATGCCTGTGCTTTTACGCCACCGTTTAAAGGTTGTATTAATACTGGCTTACGTTTAAGGCCCGTGCATATTGGCTAAGCGGCAGCCACGTGTATCTGTGCGTGCGTTCGTGCGTGCGTGCGTGCGAAAGAATAAGAGCATCGCGAAATCACAATGAAAAAACTGAGGAAGTAAAATACTCATTTTGCGAAGCAGAGTAAATGACTACCGCGCAGGCAGCAGCGGGCCTAATTAAGCGCCGTGCCTCTACGGGAGGCCGCGTCTCATTGTTAGCAGGAGTTATGACGTCACCTGGGGGGAAACAAAAACACTGCCATGGTGAGCGGGGGGTGGGGGCTACAGCTTTTTCCAATCGCCCCGAGAAGTCTCGAGCGTGAAACCCGGATGATGCAATAGAGAGGCACCTGCGCATTCATCTCCGGATATGCAACATGGAGAGGCTGCTGTCTGGAGTGGAATGGAGAGATATGGGCGGCTCTTAACATCGAGGTCTTCAGAGCCTGTCAGGGTGAAGTGAGGTGATTGCGGAGCGGCGCCGGAATGCAAGAGTGGGGGAAACGGGAGATCCCCGAGAAAATCCGCCCACCAACGGCATCGTCCGGCATGATTCCCACATGTGAAAAATCAGGGAAGTGACCCCGCCGGGAATCGACCTGTTCCGCCTAGGTGGGAAACGAATAGTCTGGCCACTACACCACCGCGGCCCCCACTGCTGTCTGGAGAAAGGACGCTGGTCCACATCAAGGATTTGATTAAATGTGGAAGGAGGCTTGAATACTGTTTTACCAGCCATTTGGTCATAGGTACACGTTAAAATAGCAGTTAAGTCAGTTCACTGTCTTAAAACACTAGTTAAAACCAGCTACAATTACTGGTCAAAAATCTAACAGATCCGATTAAAATAAAATCACTTAAATTTAATAACAAGAATAAAAAATAAAAGAAATTAAAATTTCGCGTATTATTTTTTAATAACCATAGCATATCTCTTAATGTGTTGATTAAAACATTTTTCTGTAGTTAACAACCCTAGATATGTATGTATGTATAGCATAATCGTAGGTGTCAATCCAAATGCTAATCGGTCATTTAGCTGTGACAACCTATGTGCGCGTAAATAATTATCATTAATAATTAAAGGCCCGGAAATTTCGCGAATTAATTTGGCAACAAGCTAGACTCCACAATCCTTTATGTACTAGAGCCACAATTAGTCCTTCATTGGCTGATGACCCAGGTTCATTACAGACTAGGTAGAACGGTATTCGGTCCTAGTTTTCTTGCAGGTCAGTTATTGGTTCAAATTCTTTCAGTGTGTGCCTTACGAACTGCGACCCAATTGAGACTGAAAATCGAAAGTACACGTGTTTGAAGTCTAGCTTGTCCGTTAATGAAATCGCGAAATTCCCGGTTCATATAGATTATATTTAATTTAATCCTACTAATACTATAAATGTGAAAGTCTGTGTGTGTGTGCGCACGTACGTGTGTGTGGGTCTACGTTTGCTACCACTCGGCTCAATAACGGCTTAACGGATTTTCATGAAATTTGGTATGTAGGTACTTTAGGTCCTGTAATAGGACATAGGATACTTTTTATTCAGGTAAATTTTACGGGTCCTGTGGAATAACAACAAAACATAATTCTGCAACGGCTGGGAACGTAACCGAAATATTTTTTTTCTTCTCGTGTCAGAGTTTATCAGGCCACCCAAGGACCTCTGAAATGGCTTAACGACTGCTATCAATTGATAACAACCGGGACCGAATATTTAACGTGCCCTCCGAAGCCCGGAAGCGCTCAGATGTTATGCCACTAAACGGTCACCCATCAAAATGTGTGCCGCTGGGAACGTTGCTTAACTTTGGTAATCTATTAAGATCCCTCAGCCAAGCGCAAAAAGTAGTACCTAGGTACATTTATTTCTAAAGGTACAACTTGACGAAACTCACGTTTTTATTTTCATACATTGACGCTGGAAAGCTGAAATGTGGTAACTACGCGATAGTTGCACAGATATACTCCCAAAAACAATACCCTACTTCTTGGTTATCGGGTAAAAAACATTTCCTTCCTTTTGGGTTGCCGTGATCAGTTAAAAACCTAGGCCAACATAGTATAATTTTATAATTCTCTTTTCACGTAAATTAATTGTCTGTTCTCAATTTATATATTAGTGTATCACTGCAAAACTCAATTAGTGGGCCGCTTCGCTAGTATTAATTAAATGTAGAAGTGTTTGGATAGATTTTGTAAGGGTTTGAACTGAATTATCTTACCAGCTTTTCCAATCCAACACTATGAAGTCCAGTTTACTGTATGCGTCAGCCGTCAAGTGATTCCATATCGAACATGGCCGAAGGGCATTAGAGTTACATGAAGCTATTCTACAAATCGGAGCATCTTTGCATCAAGTGACATGAGAAAATTAAAATAACATTTCGTTAGCACTGTATCGTATACACTCTACGTCTCTTGCAGAGAGATGGGAATTTGACATGTTAGGGTCTTATTTACCGTGAAAGTACAGAAACCTGCAACAATTTTTACTGCTAACAATATTCGCGGACGACGTAGTAAAATAAAAAATGTAATCGACCAAAGGATTCTAATTCCTTACCTGCTTTGTATGGTTATTCTCACTCCATGGCGATCTGTTGCGCTAAGTCTTAAAATAGGAAATTTAAATTCAACACGTAAGTTCTCCAATGTCTTAAGTGTAGGCTTGTCATAAACGAAATTTCAGTGAGTCAGTTCTCTTTTTAATTACCTCGTGACACAGAGGAGTCTTCCAGTATAGATTAACGTGCTACGTGATGAAATGTTCATAAATTGCATACCACAATAGTTAACCTGTAAGTTTTCTATCTTATAGGGATTAATAAGGTCATATATAAAAGCAGTAAATTAAAAGTTTATATAATTTAAAACACAACAGGATATTATCCCAGTTGGTGATGTTATGTCGTTCTTGTAAGTATGACTGCAGTTTTTTCATGCTAATGACATAAAAACTACTCGATCACATCCGTTAGCTCTTTGAAGGTTAAGAGATTTTCCACTCTGTGGAAACACTTTAGTAATAGGCTCTCCAGGAAACGTCATGGTTTTATGGCCGATAGAGTTTTTCACTGACTGCTATTAAAATTATCACTGCAGCGACAAAATTAGATTAGTAGACAATTTTCTCATCTAAAGGTTTGTGTAATCTTTGTGTTAATACCCTTTACTGGTCTATCTGGTAATCTCCGATACTAAGTAGCTCATAAATAGAATACGCTATCATTTCCGAAAACATTCCTGTTGCAAATACTGGATACACCTTTCTGCGAAGCCTCAAGCAGGCCACTGATATTCTTCTGCTAATACAGTAGGCATATTGCGTAATACAGAGTTGTTAATATTGCCACCCTTGTGACAGTCGTTTTAAACAGGTGTCCGAATAATCGCCTGTTACCGTGATACCAAGATTCTTTACCACCAAAGTACTACACAAATTTACTAACGAGATAGCACGAACAACCGATACTTACTCTCCAGTCGATTTGAAAGGTTCTTAGGCTTCCACAACTCCCTAAGATAAAAGTTACTGTGCTCTAAAACTACTTCTCTACTAGGCTACCATGCTATACTGGAAGTTGAAAAATGCTGGATGAACCTCTGCAATGGTTTTTATCGCTCACTACTTTGGGGAAAATTGTAAATATTCGCACTCAAAAGTTCCAGTTGTTACAACGCTCAGACACAAAGCCGTCGTACTCCCGTGTTACACCGCTACCAACCTGCCGAGCAGCAGGGGGACATAGGGACAGTTATAGTTCTTACTGTGGACCTCGCAAGATATCAGAGGTTCGGGAAAGGTCCTCTCTGCTAGACGCTGATCTTCCGTCCCTACAACGCTGCTACATTGACATTACTGTTATACACTGCCGAAGCGATGTTCTTATTTTTTAACGGGGCGCTCTTAGCCATTCGGACCTTCCGCTCCCCGGCCTCCCAGTGGGCGGGGAAGAGGGATCACGCTCTCTCAACGCAGACATGACGAGCGCTTAACGAAATTGACCAAATCCGTAGCTCCGACCTGTTCATCAGGCCGTACCGAGCGTAGCCCCGATCTGATTTACCAGATCGCACCAAGCATGTCCTACCACAAGGTGTGAGATCCTAGCACTCAGTTGCTGCATTGACAGTCCATGATGCCCGGTTACTGGGCATTACGGTACTCACTGTTCCAGCAGCTCGTCTGGCACTCGTGTCCGACAGACTACAGTCGCGCCATAGGTTTTGCAAGCTGTTCACGGTAATGTGAGCACTTTTGAAAACAAGCTTTGAAAAATGTCACTGCCCCTTCCTGCAGATATTCTAACTGGCACACTGGCTAGCATGTGCCCTGCAAAGTTAGTGACGATGGAGGGAAAATATTTCCGTTCTTAAACGCTGAATTAAAAGCGTTATGTAAACATTTTAAATACTTTAATGATTTCTTTTGCTTTCGTTATTTAACGCATATAANTTAATACTTTAATGATTTCTTTTGCTTTCGTTATTTAACGCATATAAGTGTAGGAAATAGTGAATTTGTAAAATTCATACTTTTTCTTATAATCTCACAATGGCATTTGACCGAAGCATGAAGAAAATNGGAAATAGTGAATTTGTAAAATTCATACTTTTTCTTATAATCTCACAATGGCATTTGACCGAAGCATGAAGAAAATGAACAGGCGCACGGTAACATATGGTTGAAGTGAGTGAAGAGATTTGGGCGGCTCTTAACAGCGAGGTCTTGAGAGTCGATGAGGGTGACTGAGGTGAGTATGGAGCGGCGCCGGAATGAAGAGGTTGAGGAAGCGGGAGATCCCCCCGAAGGCCCGCCGACCAACGGCACCGTCCGGCACGATTGCAACATGCGAAAATTCGGTGACCCGTTCGGTGATTGAACCCTGTTCGCCGTGGTGGGAAGCGAGAAGGCTAACCGCTCAGCCACCGTGGCTCTTATGTAGGTTGAAGATTATACAATTTGCATACAAGTATATATATAGCAGGGCTTTCAAAAGTGCTCAGCTTACTGTTAAGAGCCTATGTCATGCTATCAAGCTATTTGATAGACCGATACTGACCGGCTTCAGACGGTTTAGCAGTCTTCGAGGATCTAAATTTTCTACGACCAAACAATTTCTTACCATGCTGTAAAAACTGCCGTACTGAATTAGGAGCTGCTGATTCAGTAGCTAATCTACAGTTATTTCCACAGACTTCTTGACGCGTAATTTATATACAACTGTCACTGAAGTCTCTCTACCATGTTTACAAGCTATCGAAATGCTGAATACAACGAAACTTAATGTTTTAGTAGCAGTCAGTCAACTTTATCTACAGACTCCAGACGTTTACCTGTTAGCGGTCCAACGAATTTTATTACCGTGTGACTAGGTTATCAAGATATTCTATATAATTGTAGTGGCAGTTTTATTCAACTCCACAGACGCCTACACGATACGCCACGAAACTACCTAACTACCCGAGGTACTGAAAAGTAAAGGAGTGGGAGTTACCAATTACTCATCTCGTAGTTGATCTGTCTGACCTTGCATGAGAGTTTAACTGTGTCTTACCTTAGTGTTCCAAAATTGACTTCGCAACTCTGGTTCGAAGAAAGCGTGCATACAAGCGAACATGCTACAAATCTGCTAGGGAAGATTGGACTCATTCCTTTAGTAACTATTTGTCAGCATCCTGCACTGATTCAAATGCTGTTAAACGAATCTTGCTATAGTATATTCACGGTTTTTTTTNAACTATTTGTCAGCATCCTGCACTGATTCAAATGCTGTTAAACGAATCTTGCTATAGTATATTCACGGTTTTTTTTCTCGCACTTTTTGAATCAAACCTTTAAAAATCACCCCATGCATAACGTGCTTCGTTGTTTGTACTACANTTTTTTTTCTCGCACTTTTTGAATCAAACCTTTAAAAATCACCCCATGCATAACGTGCTTCGTTGTTTGTACTACAAGAGTGTTACACTCCTGTTAACGTAAAGGTATCTAATTTTTGGTTAAATTGAACTTTTACTTATTCGCTATTTATAATATTTCATTTACAATTAATATCAATTTAAAAAAAGGAGAAAATATGCGTGTTCGTAATGCCTAGTAAGAAATAGTTCTTACGCATAATATTAATACACTGAGTGTGCAAGAATTCTGTGCGCTGTCCCTTTAAAAAAAATTTCTAGACTCGGTTAAGCTTTCTTTGCAAGAGGCGGAGGAATGTCCTGGAAGTAGAACTTCAGCAGAACTTCAGAAAAGTTGGAAGTAACCGTGAACGGACTATAAGCTGTTGTTTCACTTCTGCATTCTTAAACATTCTGTGAGCCAATGTTAAATCAATATTAACCATTACAGTCCCGAACAAAATTTTTTTCGTTGCACTTATTCAATTATATATTTGTCTTTGCCTACATCTGAAAACGTGAAGCTATAGAAACAAATAACATTAAGTTACAGTGAAAACTTGCTACCATGCAATCAAGCTGGCTAAATACCCAATAGAAAGTAATTTACGGTTATTTAAGCACTTTTGAAATTAACCAGTAATAAATGCTATTGCCCCTGACTGCTTATACCAAAACGGGCATATTAACTGTGAAAACTGCCAATTAACTTGGAAAGTAGTTCCATCTCTTAACGTTGAATTAAAAATGTTAAGTAAACGTTCGTGAATATTGAAATTATTTATTTTACTTTCTTTTTTTATGCATACAGTCTACGAATAAGCAAATTTGTAGACTCTTTTCTATGAATTCCGTAGTTTAAACTGACTGGCATATGAATAAAGTGATCAGAGCCATGGGACGTATGGCAGACGAGAACATAGAGCGTACAGGTTTTTTCTTCAAAAGTGCCGAGTCAACCGCGAGCTACCTTCGAAAGCGACAAAGGGCTGGTACTCACTCTTCTCGTAGTTGATCTGTCGCTCTTGCTGGCGCGCGTTGTCGGCGGCGACCTTGAGCAGGCCCTGGATGTTCCGCAGCAAGGTCTCCGTCGACGANCAGGCTGGGGTCGACCATGCCGCCCGGGCCCAGGACGCCGCCGCCCCCCGCCGCCGCCGACGCCGCCGCCAGCGTCGAGTAGTTGAGGGCGTGCTGCGAGTCACTGCCCGGCGCGCTGCCCGCCCCCAGCTCTGGAGCGTCGCTCAGGTCTGCCAACACAAACGTCACAAAAATATTTATTCATCTTTACGACAATTTTTAACTTTGGAAACATGAACACTCTTAATTTTTTCGTCATATACAACGTATCGGTATTACATTTTTAAAAAATTATAATTAACAGCGAATTTTAGTGTGTACTTCACTTCAATAAAAATTTCTCCTGAGTAATTAACAATGATTAAATAATACAGAGGTAAGACCACTGACTTTTCGCGTTAAAATCGGAGCACACAGTAGATTCCAATACTATACACATACCTCAGCTGTTGTTATACCTCCATTGGCTGCTGGTGCCGTGTCCGGCTTTGACCAAGCCACCCAGGACTAAGTAACTCCGACACTGAACCTTCGTGATTCGTGCGCAAACAGTTAACATGGGCCAGAACATTTTTTAGCCAATGAAAGAAGCTGGACGAATTTGCAGTGTTTTGGACTGTATCTTGTCTCAAAATCTTTTCGCGAAATATCACTGCCCCTATACATAGGGCATCCATTTTTTTCGCGAAAATATTCCAGGACTGGTTGCACTGAAAAACACGTAAGTCCAGGAACATTTCTGCGGTTATAGGATGTCAACTCACGCGTCGTACCGCTCTGCCAGCCAATCACGGACGTTCAGTGTCAAGGCGACTTAAGACTGATTGGCCCAGTCGAGTATACAATTTCTTCTCAGACAGACGAGAGGCCAACGGCCGAAGGAAATTTTGCAAGTGTGCAAGAGCGAATTTGAGGTACAGTCTGCGTGTGAATCTTTTCGCGAAAAAAAAACCGGTAGCCCTAATAATTAGACACCTGAAAAATTCGCGAGTTCAATGACCCGTAGGCTACACTCCATTGTCACATGTAAAATCATGCAAATATCACTGTTCATTGGTTGCCTGTTGTATTAGCGGAAGACGGTGATTCGGTCTACATTTTATTGTGTGTTTTTTATTGGCTCAGAGTTGTCCAGGAGGTGTAAACTAACAGGTGAGCCAATATAATAAGCAATACAAACGTACGAGGTTTTGAATTCTAGCTTGTCCCGAAATGAAACAGCGAATTTTTCAGGTCTCTACTAATAATATATTGTGTGCTTCCGAAATTGCAACCACATTATCATTGCAACAGTAAGATACAGAGTTATGAAGAGGACGATTTTGGATGAGTTGGTTAGGGGGGGGGGGACGGAAGCATGTTTTACGTGCAGCAAAAAAAAAGTCTTGTTAGGCCCTTTAATCAGATCAAAAAATTCCCTCGCGTGTGGGAGACATAATTCGTTAATGGGACTATTCCGCCGTCTCTTGAACAACTGCTGGCGGTACATTAAGCACTAACACTTTTTTTATGTATCACGGGGTGCTGTCACAGAATGTGAAACTACACAGAAGTGAAATAATATGACTTCTTCTGTAACAGGCTGCTAACGGTACGAAACACGGTCGTCTCATTTTGGCACCTACGAATATCTGCATCATAAAAATTACGTTTTACCCGCCTAGAGCGAGGTTTGCAGCATTGATAAACTCATTCTATAAAGGTATTTTATATAACTTGCATAGTTAAGAAAGTATAAAATTTGTGAAAATGACAAATTTATGCCATGTAGAATTTATACGTTTATTTAGAATTTATTGTCCAGAAAAACTGTTTTTTCCCCCTTCAATTGGGTTAACATATGTTCCTTTGCAGGTTAAATTATTATATTGTGTTGAACTTAACATCTCTAATTTAAAATATTGCCATTTATTCTGGTTTTACTGTGGTTCTCCAAGTGAAGAGAACAGGGTGATTAAACTTTGGAGTTTGATGAAATGTGAATTGCCGGTATTTGGGTGACAGGCGTTGATTTACCCTGTGACTATCGAGAGATTGGCCCCTTTACTAAGCACTTTTGAAATCAAACTATGAATAATTTCACTGACCCAACCCTCATATACTTTGACTAGCACACTGACTGACATATGCCCAGTAAAGTTGGTAACGACTGAGGGAAAAAGAGTTCCGTGGGTCTTAGTGTTGAATTAAAAGTGATAGGTAAATATTTGTGAAAACTTTAATTATTTCTTTAGCATTATGTTTTTAATACATATAAATAGGGGCTGTGATATTACGCGAAAATATTTCGAGACAAGATACAGTCCAAAGCACTGTAGGGTCGTCCGATTCTTTGATTGGCTAAAACATGTTCTGGCCCGTGTTAACCATTTGCGCACAAATCACGAAGGTTCAGTGTCGGAGTTACTTATTCGTGAGTGGCTTGGTCAAAGACGGACACGGCCCCAGCAGCCAATGGAGGTGTAACAACAGCTGAGGTGTGTATATGGCATTGAAGTCCACTGTGTGCTCCGATTTTTACGCGAAAAGGTTTTAAATTGATAGTTTCCAAATAATTTCATGGTTCCACCTGGACGACGCGTGAATAAAGTTATGAGTCCCATGGCATTGTTAATTTGGCTAATCGTGGAAGAATAAACAAAGTGCATAAAAGTATAACTTTATCCCGTAACGTACACATTAACATTTCCTTTCAGGTGTTGCAAAAGAAGAAAATTTCGGTGTGTGAAGTACTTACAAATTCCTTACTATTTACTTTTACAAGGCATTTTGGAACATATGGAAATGATTTCAGTAGATCCATTGCAAAAGGATCAACCAGTTATAAAATAGTTGGTGTGTCAGAAGTAACCAATAACATTGTCCAGGGAAGTGCAGTGCCAGCATTGGTGCTAACTTCAGGACGTGAACGGCACCGATCATGATTTCACCTATTCTGCAACGTGTCAAACGTGAACGAATATACCCAGGACAATTGTGTTCAATGGTTAACAGGGCTTTCAAGAATGCCCAGTTTACTTTGAATAGTCTGCAAGTGGGTGTGCCCATACAAGTAACGTGCGTGGCTCTTGGCACAGTCCTTGCGTCTGGTCGCCAAGGATTTCCTATTGGCTGAGCTGCCGGTTCGAAAGCATGTTGCAGGGCGCTGATTGGTGAACGGCGTTCCCGTGCCGTTGCTGACCAGTGACGTCATTTCGCTAACGAGTGCGGCTGGAGTATGAGCTCCTGCCTTCTTAATTATTCTTTGATACAACGTTGGGAACATTTAAACGTGAGTGTACACCACTTGCCTAACCCATTCATACCCAGTGCACACAATTGTGTGCATAACGTACGTGTAGGTAATGTTCAGTCTGTACTGCACACTGCGGAACCCAATAACCAATGATCATACTCGTGGGTAAATGATTCGCAAACAGTCCTACTGGTCAAGGTCATAATTGGTTCATATAGTAACTGTAACCGAACATATAGCCTCCAGCTCATTGGCTGCGACAGTGACAAGTGTTGTGTCCACTTAAGTACAACAAATATCATGACATTTTTTGTTTACGACACCTGAAACCGTAAATTAAAGTGGGTCTGGAAATGTCGTGTTTTGTACCATTTTTTTATTCTCCCCGCTTTGGTTTGCAAATACGCGCAGAATGCAGTGCGTGCATACTTCCTTCGTGCGGCCAACAAACCGACAAAGTAGCACAGACTTGATGCTCGTAAATCGTCAGCACGCTCCAAAAAGAAAGGTGATCGTAAACACACAGTCTTGCTGTAAAAAAAAATGAAGATATATTCGCGCAATAAATTGTTCAGTAAACGTCTTTAGGAGTGACAGGTGCATGTCAAGTATTTTTTTTTTTTTTGCCGACATACCTACGTGTGCACCGTCTTCAGGACATAGCAATTTGATTCTCTTCGGGGGTTCGGGAACCGAACTACCGTGTTGGTAAAGGGGGGGGGGATAGAGCAGGTAACATTTCACCTGCAAACAAGCCCGTCAGAGTGAAATGCAAGTACCGCCGGTGTGATGATTTATTTTTGCGTAACGTCAGGCGAGTCCCGAGGCAATTGGACGTCGTTCGAGAGACGTATGGTGAAGGGAGGATCNAGTACGCTGTCAAGCAAGGAAACATGGTCGTATATCACTCCAGGCCACCTGCGACCGATGCTGTTATTAACTCGTGCAGTGTTTCCAATTCCGTACAGGAGAAGGCAAATTGAGAGATCGGCCACAAAACCGAAGACGTAATTTTTTTTTTTCCCCGCGTTACCACCGGACAAACTGGTTTCCCCAGATTTAGTGAAACTGCAGGGAGAGCAGGCCTGTATGCAGAATAATTCCCGTTTTTACTCAAGATAGATACCTGTAATTAGCAAGATCAACTTGAGGATTTTTTTAATTACTCTTAATTGATTGAAGTCTGCACCGTTAAGGTAGCCGGTAATCGGCGCCATTTCGATAAACGACAGACATAAATGGCCTTGCGTAACGCTTTTACAATCGCCGGATTGACTACCGTATGCAGACACCCACATCCGTTGCGCGATGGTGCCCCAGACGAGAATGCTGAAAGGCAGAGATCCGAAAATTCGCGAGTTCTATGCCATATAGGCCAGACATCATAGTCTTACGTACATTCATTTGTAAGCTATTCACCGTAAAGGGAGCAATTTGTAAGGACATCTCAGCACGCATAATAACCAAATTTTTTTAATTTACTGTGGCCTCAAATATTACTTTGGAGATATATAAAATTTATACAGAATGTTTGTTAGTCACATGGTAGTTTTTATATTAACAATTGACGAAATTATACCAAATAAGCTGATGAAAGGAACTTTGAACCTTGGCCTTAGAAGTTTCTCACTTTACCTAATATATATATATATATATATATATATATATATATATATATATGCTATTTGTAAGTTGTTGTCAAATTGTATGGCAATGACTGGGCGTACTTTTAACAGCGCGTTTCTTTTTAACTCAAGGTTCTCATATACGCGTCATAAAATGTGTGAACGAAATGCTGAATTAACACCAACGAATTCATTTTTGCACTCTAGCATGTCCTCAAATGATTTCAGGATGTTTGGATCTCTGCTAATGGTGCTCGTCTTGAACCCAAAAGTCTGACTCTGTACAGTTCCTAACAACTTTGCAAACTGGTACATTAGTCTGTCATTCTCTGCTTCTCGCATAAAGTCAGTTACGTGGGTGTACTGGAGTCTATTCGCAGTTTGTTCACACTTTTAGAATCAAGCATTTGAAAATTCTCCGTCAGCGCTGTATGCCGCGTTTGGTTGTATCCTAAATATGCCATGTATGACAAGCGTTTTATACTCGTGTAAGGTGGCTTATTTTTTGTTAAACTAAACATTAAGTTACATTTTGTGTAAATTATAACATACAATTTATAATTAATAAATGTCGAGTATGAAAACGTTCTCATGTAACATATTATCACNAACAGCGCGTTTCTTTTTAACTCAAGGTTCTCATATACGCGTCATAAAATGTGTGAACGAAATGCTGAATTAACACAAACGAATTCATTTTTGCACTCTAGCATGTCCTCAAATGATTTCAGGATGTTTGGATCTCTGCTAATGGTGCTCGTCTTGAACCCAAAAGTCTGACTCTGTACAGTTCCTAACAACTTTGCAAATTGGTACATTAGTCTGTCATTCTCTGCTTCTCGCATAAAGTCAGTTACGTGGGTGTACTGGAGTCTATTCGCAGTTTGTTCACACTTTTAGAATCAAGCATTTGAAAATTCTCCGTCAGCGCTGTATGCCGCGTTTGGTTGTATCCTAAATATGCCGTATGACAAGCGTTTTATACTCGTGTAAGGTGGCTTATTTTTTGTTAAACTAAACATTAAGTTACATTTTGTGTGTAAATTATAACATACAATTTATAATTAATAAATGTCGAGTATGAAAACGTTCTCATGTAACATATTATCACNGTGTGTAAATTATAACATACAATTTATAATTAATAAATGTCGAGTATGAAAACGTTCTCATGTAACATATTATCACACTGAGTGCGCAAGAATCCAGTGCGTTGTTCTTTTGGTGTAATTTTGTAAAGTCGGTTAAGATTTGTTTGCATGAGGCGGAGGAATATCCTGGAAGTAGAACTCTAGCAGGGTTTCAGAAGTTTATAAGTATGAGTTTTACGCCCCTCGAGTGCACGCAAAGTCAATGCATGGACGATGGCACCTCCTGAAGGAACCGCAGATTATTTAAGAATTTACAAGTGGAACGGACGCTTGAACCGCGAACTTCAGTCGCACTTGCCAGCAAAATACCGTCACTTGCTAGCAACATGTCTAAAACGCCCGTTCGCCAATCAGGGCTTGGTGATTTACTTGCCAGCCGGTAGCCCAGCCAATAGGCATTCTTTCGCAGCATGCACTAATTGAAGCACCGGTGGCACAGAGTAGAGAGGTGACCAGAACCGAAATGGAAAATGATACGTGCCTCGTTGCTCCAAGAAATGTTTGCCAGTCCGTTTTACTACAGGAGAAGAAAACAGTCTAGATCCTAGACGTATTTCACATTTTTTCANTGCGTTTCAATCCTAGACGTATTTCACATTTTTTCAGAAAGAAAAGGTTGTCTGTATCTAACTCAGTTTCAGACAATTTAAATATTTAATAAGGAGAAATGAGTCCGACGACCTAGTGTGCTGTGATATAGGACTTCAAGTTCATGCGTCAACGAAAACAGAAGCTGAGAGTCAGAGAAATTTTTGTAACTTCTATACCCTTCCATTTTACATGACTAAACTAATTGGCACTGATTCGATCTACCAAGTGTAAAAAAAACTGAACTTTATAATAACTATAAGTAGGAGCAGTGATATTTCGCAAAAAGATTTGGAGAGAATATACAGTGTCAAAGCACTGTAGGGTCCTCTAGCTTCTTTGATTGGCTAAAAAATGTTCTGGCACGTGTTAACCGTTTGCGCACGAATCACGAACGTTCAGTGTCGGAGTTACTTAGTCCTTAGTGGCTTGGTCAAAGACGGACACGGCACCAGCAGCCAATGGAGGTATAACAAAAGCTGAGGTGTGTATACAGTATTGAAGTTTACTGTGTGGTCCGATTTTTACGCGAAAAGACACTGGCCCTAAATATAAGCTATTATTCTTACTGTTTTATAATACCTATCGTCCCACTTTTTTATTTACACGGGTGTCCTTTGTTGCATCCGCAGTCTGTGGTTTTGACGTTCTACCTTACAGCGACTCTAACGTACTGACAACTGCCAAACTGTCCTTGGTAAGTGGGACTGTATATCGTGTTAAAGGCTGCTCACGATAAAAAGACCCCTTTTTAAATCAACCTTAGAAAAAATAATTGCTCCTACTTGCATATATTTTAACGGGCGCACTGAGTGTACATGCGCCCAGTAAAGTTGGTAACGATGGAGGGAAAGTAGTTCAATCTATTAACGTCGAATTAAAATTGTTATCTAACCATTTGTAACAAATAAATATACTTCCTTTACTTTCTGTTTTTTTTTGTGCACCCAAGTGTAATTTTAGCAGATTTGTAAAATATTTACTTTCCTAATAATTTCGCAGTTTCACTTGACCAACGCATGAATAAAGTGATTAGGTCCATGGCAGTGTTAATTTTACACAAGGCGGAAGAATACACAAAGCGCATGCAGCTATATCTTGAGCAGGGCTTTCAAAAGTGCTCAGTTTACCGTGNTGTGCACCCAAGTGTAATATTAGCAGATTTGTAAAATATTTACTTCCCTAATAATTTCGCAGTTTCACTTGACCAACGCATGAATAAAGTGATTAGGTCCATGGCAGTGTTAATTTTTCACAAGGCGGAAGAATACACAAAGCGCATGCAGCTATATCTTGAGCAGGGCTTTCAAAAGTGCTCAGTTTACCGTGACCATCCTATACATACATTAATTCCAGACGACACGCTTCACGGAATTATTTTCAGACATTTAATTACAAGACCCCGTAAGACGAATTTCGAAACACGAAGTTAATAATTACTGAGGGCGGGAGACGTGTTGCTCAAACCCCTCGTGCTGTTTTTTTTGTGTGTGTGTCAGCCACCCAAAAGTGAGGTAACTCCCTGTCTCATCCGACAAGAACTATGGCATCGCAATACGCCTGCTAAATTATTGACTTCCCGTGTTCTAAATTGATTCGTAGCAGCTGCAGCGAGATCTAAAGTGTACATGTCACGTCGGACTGACTGAGATAATCTCACGCGACGTCAACTGGATGACAAATGTTACCAGCAGGTTGCTGTCGCAGCCGTTCTTACCGGTCTATGAAGTTGGAGAACTTCACTATATTTGAATTATTCCTACAGAGTTGGTAGGTAATTAAATGAAGAATCATTAGGGCCACCCTGTTTTCGCGAAGAAAATTCCACGGAAGCTATATTTTAATATCCTACTTGCGCACCTGCAGTTTTACTACCGTTATTGGCCGCGTGCCTTCGTTGAAGAAAGTGTGGTACTTGATTTTCGCAGGTGGGAATCGTGCGGGACGATGCCGCAGGTTGGCAGGTTTTCTCGTAGATCTCCCGTCCCCCGTCCCTCTTTTCATTCCGATGCTGCTCCATACTTACCTCGCTTCACCCTCGTCGGTTTTCAAGACCTCGACGTTAAGAGCCACCGAAATATCTTCACTCACTCGCGAGAACACTGCACGCCAATTGAGAGCTTAGCGGCGACGGCGCGTTTGATGCGCGTGGCAGAGTCGCCCTTATCGCTCCCACGCTTCGCGGTCTCGAACGCTGAGAAAAGCTAGACGTAGGCGGGCGCCTTAAGTATTCAGCCCCGCGAACACGAGGGCGCCCGCGGGGCCTCACGTGACCCCGAGCGGACCTGGTTCTGATCCCGCGACCTTTATTACACCTGAACACGTGAAGACGTCTGCGTCGTCGTTATACATCCACACCCGCTGACATTTATTCCCGCTGCTCCATCTCTCTCCTCCCACAAAGGCTTTCTCCACGTCCGCCGAGGGTTTACACGTTTCCATTGCTGAGAAAAAAAAAAGTATAATAAAAACGGTTGCTCGTAAATTTCCACGTGTGATGCCTTCCATTCCAGACCTGGAGCACGGAATATTGTAATGATCGGTCATGGGTAGAAAGGAAATGGAAGATTCTGTCGAACCCAGAGGCAGAGAGTAAATAAAGTATACAGAGGCGAAATGGTGTTGCGTTTCGCTTATTGGCACATACATGAAAAATTCACGTTATTATTTAGTAACATGCTACAATTCACTTCTTCGTACATATTTGAGAGTAAATCGTTACTCCATTGGCAGTGAAAGTGAAATTTTGCGAAAAGATTCTAAAATAAATTATATTTCAGAACACTGCAGGGTCTTTAACGTATCACGATTGGCTGAATTACTTTTTTGACACGTGTGAACTATCTGCACACGAATCACATAGGAGCCGTGCCAATGTTGCAGAATTCTGAGTTGCCTGGCCAAATATAAAAACGCCTTCTCAAACAGACAGCAGCAAACAATGGAGATAGACAAACTGCTGTTGGGTGCTTATGCTATTGAAGTCTACCGTGAACTCGTAATTTTTTTGGGGGGAAATCATTTTCTCTATCCGCTTGTTACTGACGATCGTAGGAAATTATTTACCTGTGAGACCGTTTTACTAGAGATTGGTTGCTCAACCTATGAGCCTTTACTATCGGCTATAAGTGCCCTTGGGACGTGCTGAGTGAGTGAAGAGATTTGGGCGGTTCTTAACAGCGAGGTCAGCCGATGAGGGTGATCGAGGTGAGAATAAAGCGGCGCCGAAATTAAAGGGCAGGTGAAACGGGAGATCCCCAAGAAAACCCGCCCGATCAACGGCATCGTCCGGCACGATTCCCACTTGCTGAAATCCGGTGACCCGGCTGGAGATTGAACCTGTTTCACTTTGGCGGGAAGCGAGCATGCTAGCCGCTCAGCCACCGAGGCCCCTTGGAACGTGCTCCACAAGTTGTCTGCCGATGGTAAAAAAAAAAGTCGAAAGAACATACAGCATCGTGGAGTTTAGTCTGCCGACAAATAATAACGCGATTTGCCGGTCTCTACTTAGGGGTGCGTGAAGCTCTGGGGACTTGCTTGTGTCTGACTGGCTAATGGGTGCTGCGGAAGTTTCCCTATTGGCTGGGCGAGTAGGTTACCGGACGCCGACTGGCGAACGGCGTTCCGACGTCTTGCTGGTCGAGCGTGAACTGACTGTTCTGCCCGCAGCCGGCTTACAGGGTGCGGGCCCAGAAAGGGGTACGTTCGTCTCTGTAGGCTGGGAGGGGAAGTAATACATGAATATAATAAACCGGTGTGATGGTGGACAGTAGGCATTAAAACTAACAATATCACGTACATCAGTTGGGGAGTTGGTGTACATCATCTCAGCTATACGCCCAGTGGGGTGGAAGTGTTTGAAAACAGCGCAGGGTAGTGGAGCAGAAAATTGCCGTACCATGCATACGCATCCGTGCTGANGGGGGGGGGTACAGCCACGGAAACTCCACGAGACTGGTTGAACTAGGATTGGTTCAATAATAAATTAACACTGGTTTCGACATACTAGTGACCCGAAGCACACTTTATAACTATAGCGTATCGTCGCAACTCCAGTGATGGCTTTACGGCCGGGGACTGGAGCTATACAAGCCTTGTTGTTGTTGTTGGTGGTCGAGTGCCGCCATTTTGCTGGCGTGTGTAGCTAGAGCTCACGGTACTAGAGGCTGTTTCACATCTGTATTATTATTTACTGTGGGACAGAGGCGTCGGTATGTTTGACTGGAGAGGATTTGTACGGGCGTTATGGCAATTGGTCTACCTACAACTTAGCGGTCCCGATATGTGTTCCCATACTCACTGCGATGAAACGTTTTTGAAGGCTGTTCACGGTAAAATGAGCACTTTTGGAAGCCCTGGTTAAGATATTGCTGTATGCGCGTTGTGTATTCTTCCGCCTTGTGTAAAATTAATACTGACATGGACCTAGCCACTTTATTCATGCGCTGTTCAAGTGAAACTGCGAAAATATTAGGAAAATAAATATTTTAC
Source organism: Clitarchus hookeri (assembly GCA_002778355.1). Classification (NCBI taxonomy): domain Eukaryota; kingdom Metazoa; phylum Arthropoda; class Insecta; order Phasmatodea; family Phasmatidae; genus Clitarchus; species Clitarchus hookeri. The sequence continues at coordinate 1,166,341 of NQII01000062.1, read as the reverse complement.
AATTCTGCTAATTTATACACTTGGATGCACCAAAAAAAATACAAAGGGAAAGATATAATTTCAGTTATCACACATTGTTTACCTTACTCTTTTTATTCGTATTCGACGTTAAGATATGGAACTACTTTCCCTCCATCGTTACCAACTTTAATGGACATATGTCACTCTGTGCACCCGTTAAAATATATGCAGGTAGCAGCATTTACGTTTTTATAAGGTTATTTCAAATGTACTCACTTAACCGCGAACAGTATTTAATTTACTTTTTCAGTCACAGGATATTACGTGCTTTTAGGCATCCCAGCGAAACAAATTCCTTGTCTGTAACTGTACTAGTAAATGCACCGTGTTTCACAAATAACGACCTCATTGTTTAACATTATAACTGTGCAACCACACAACTCCAACGGATGAAACTTGTCGACGTATTACTTGAACGGCTGTGGCCCGGCTGTTAGATACCACCTCTCGCGCCCAGATAGATGCTTACATGAGTCGTTCATAAGATGGCGGCCATGTACCAGAAGGAGTTTTGTGTTCTCCAACTCAGCAAGACTACGTCAGCAATCACGATGCAGCGTACCTCCCGGGATTGATCGAGCCGCGGGAAAGATCATTCGTCATTGGCACGGACATTTTGAAGTTATGAAGGTAGGTAGGTTGTAGGTAGGGCTTTAGGCGGGAACCTCGCTGGTTCTCGAACTCCGTTGCAGTGTGTTCAAAATTCCAGTTTATATAGGGAACCAGTGAACGTGCGTCTAGAATACTTACCTGAGAAAATAGAACACACTCCAGACCAGTCGTGTAATTTCAATATATCTCGGAAACATTGTCTTAATGCCCTCCGAAATCGCTGAAAATAACTTTTTTTTTACTGCTGTTTCTCGAAATATTCTAACCGGATTCATGCGAAACTACAGCAGAGGACTGCATTAGACTTCTCGACAGTGTGGCGTGTCTAATAAAATATATCTTCGGCGCTTGTACTTCCACAGTTCCAGCAGTACGACGGCAAAACTGCACGCGAACTCACTTCTTTGCGCGTACAAATTTGAACGGACACACAAAGTTGCTAACGACGGAGAGAAAATAGTTCCAGGTCCTAACGTTCAATTGGAAGTATTGGGTAAACACTTGTCATAGCTGGAATTACTTCTTTTGTGTAATATATTTTTATGCATACACGTATAAGAATGAGCAAATTTGTAANTATATCTCGGAAACATTGTCTTAATGCCCTCCGAAATCGCTGAAAATAACTTTTTTTTTACTGCTGTTTCTCGAAATGTTCTAACCGGATTCATGCGAAACTACAGCAGAGGACTGCATTAGACTTCTCGACAGTGTGGCGTGTCTAATAAAATATATCTTCGGCGCTTGTACTTCCACAGTTCCAGCAGCACGACGGCAAAACTGCACGCGAACTCACTTCTTTGCGCGTACAAATTTGAACGGACACACAAAGTTGCTAACGACGGACGGAAAATAGTTCCAGGTCCTAACGTTCAATTGGAAGTATTGGGTAAACACTTGTCATAGCTGGAATTACTTCTTTTGTGTAATATATTTTTATGCATACACGTATAAGAATGAGCAAATTTGTAGAACATTTACTTTTTTTTTAATTTCACATTTTCACTTGCCTGACTCATAGATAAAGACCTGAAGAATTCGCGGATTCATTTTAGGACAAGCTAGAATTCAAAACACATGCGTTTATATAACTTAATCCATTGGCCCGCGCCGTATTTGACACTTCCTGGAGAATGCTGGTCCAATCGTCGCCTTCCACTGTGACAGCAAGCAACCAATGTGCAGTTGATGTCGGCATATTTGTCCATAAGACTGTAGAGTCTAGCCTACAGGTCATTGAACTCGCGATTTTTTCCGGTCTCTACTCATAGATAAACTGATCGGGTACGTAGTAATATTAATTTTAAATACGGTTTAAGGATACCCACAGTGTCCATACAAGTAGATCTTAAGGGGCCCGTCTGCCTTGCGTTCGAACTGCGTTGCAGAGTGTTCGAAATGCAGGTTCTTTTTTACGAAACTTTAAACGTGCCTCCAATATGCTGGTCTACGAAAAGAACGCACTCTTCAGACTATGCGTGGGGGCTACTTTCAAGACGTTACGTACATTAGGAACACCGTTTCACGGGACTCGAAGATAGTTGAAAATGGCTTTTCCAATGCGCTGTATCTCACGATACACGCGTTATATACGCACAGACTTGCATGAAGCGCCGTGCACTGATCCTTCCTACGGACTTTCCACCAACAAAATTATAGGGTCATCACTTAAAGCCCCATAGGTAGGGGCAGTAATATTTCGCGAAAAGATTTCGAGACAAGATACAGTCCAAAGCACTGTAGGGTCGTCCAGCTTCTTTGATTGGATAAAAAATGTTCTGACCCGTTTCAACCGTTTGCGCACGAATCACGAAGGTTCAGTGTCGGAGTTACTTAGTCCTGAGTGGCTTGGTCAAAGACGGACACGGCACNTTTGCGCACGAATCACGAAGGTCCAGTGTCGGAGTTACTTAGTCCTGAGTGGCTTGGTCAAAGACGGACACGGCACCAGCAGCCAATGGAGGTATAACAACAGCTGAGGTGTGTATATAGTATTGAAGTCTACTGTGTGCTCCGATTTTTACGGGAAAAGTCACTGGCCCTACCCATAGGTACACGCGGCACGACGAGAACACTGCACGCCAGTTCAAAACCATGCGCGTAGCGGCGATGACGCACTTGCAACGCGGCAGTGTCGCCCTTATCGCTCCCGTGCCTCTCGGCCTCAAAAGTGGATAAAACCTTCTGGCAGGCGGGCTCCTTAAGGAGGGCTTTCGAAAGCGCTCAGTTTACCGTGAACAGCCTGTGAAGTGATTGATCAGCTCAGAACTGGCTGGGAATAATGAATCCCTGCACATACGCACGGATGAAAGCCTTCACGCCATCTACAGGCGTTCCCGTCGAGGCACTACAGTTGTGAGAACCAATTTGGTTGAGGGTGGGGAAGGGGGACAGCGAACGAAAAAGAAAACACACGCGTCGCATGGAATAAAAAAAAAGTCGGAGTAAGCGACCCAACAGGTTTACGGACGAGGAATATGTAACTCGAAGATTGTTAGGACTTAGCATCCAGATACAATCCCCCACGCTTTTATTATTATGTCGTATTATGTGCATTCCGGGAGGTTGGACGGATAACAAGGAGAAGTACAGCTTGACTCACAGTTTAGTGTCCACTTTTAAAATCTATCTATGACAACAAAAATTCCCTCTCAGAGATTGCTTATATTTTAATCTCTTCAGATCAAAATTTATTTTTAAGCTGTTGGTATCGAATAGGCACGTTGCAAATAAATGATTCTTACCACCGCTGTACACAGCAAGGCATAAGCGCGTAGTCTTCCTTGTAGCTGATCAGATTTGTGGAATTTTGTACCTACATCTCTTTACCATGAATAGTTAATAACAATACCATCAAGCAC
>NQII01000062.1:1143183-1162821 GCA_002778355.1 Clitarchus hookeri | reverse complement strand
CCACCAAAAAAATACGTGGTTGCAACACATGAAAATGGAAATTGATGTGCGACAGAACGAGTTAATTTACGAGGTGAAGTGTTGCAATCATTTAATATCTGGGTGTGTGCTGTACTTGGGTCGAGCGTGCTTCATGTTATGTGTCTCGTAAACATTTACCATTCATAAACAAGAGGTGCAGAAAATTTTGCAAATCAGTTTACACGGGGGGGAAAAAAAAGACGCACAAAACAGCGGGCAGTGGTCCTCCGCTTGTACAGCACCGGTCGAAATAATGTGATTTAAAGATGCCCACACTCGTGGGCACGAAGAGCAAACTGTTTATGGCCTCGCGTGTTGTAAACTAGTTGAATTTTGAATCGTGGACGGCATGCTCGGCGCTGGGTGAAAATTGCAAGGACAGTTAATAAAAACCAGAGCTGTACCCAACGTCCACAAGTCAGGCGAGCTACGGAGAAGAAGCACAGTGTTTGGCATTGGGGGTTTACTGCGTGCAGTGCCGTTCGTATAGTGGTTTCCTGTGCAACACGTGGACCAGGGTCACCAACTGTCCCGTACCGTGCGTGATTCCCCGTATCCTGAGGCTGAAAGAATTATCCCGTCTGAACACAGGACGGGACGTCATCTATCTCGAGCCTCGCACTTCTTCGAAAATAAACTGGACGTTAATGAATACAGCGTCAGTAATGTACCAGCTTCGCGATTACAGGCACGTTAACGCTGCCGCTGCTCTAACCCAGCGTCAGGACATTTTGAAAGAATACAAAATGATGAAAAACTACTTGCTAAAATATGAATTTTATACATGCAGCTAATATTTTGTTGTTGAATACGATCTGAGAAAATGTTGACTTGTATACGCTGTTAATCTTGCACATTACAGATAGTCTCTAGATTTGTGTTTCAATTATTATTATTCTTGATCATTTTACCGGAACCCGGTACCGTGTGCCAAGTTATCGGAAATGTCCCTAGCGGCAAATCTGAGAGAGTTGGTAACCCTAACGTGAACAGTTGTGGGTATGCTGAGTAAACGGATTTACGTAAGCCCAGATTGGAAAATTATACTTACTCGCAATTATGTTGGCAGTGAATTAGTTAAAATATAGGCTACTAACTTTTAAATTAGCATTCTACAAAGCCCTGCTCGAGATGTAAATTTTCCTTCAGCATATCGCAAGTAAAAAATTCATTTCTGACCAACTGTCGCCAACAAAAGTACTTTAAGGATATATAACCAACAGGTAAAGTTTATTAATATTATAATTTGCTGAAGGATAATTTTGCCCTGCTATGTGTTCTCTTCTACATATTTGTTTAAAATTACTAGCATCGCAGTTTAATGTGCAAAATGACGACAAAAATTGATTTACCGAAAAGCATCACAAGCAAAATATTAGCTCAAGAAGTTGGCGAAACCACTTACTAAGAACCATATTTTGAAATAAATATTGCCAGGCAATTAGTGAACACTCGGAAGATAACGCCCAATGCTAAAATAAAATAAATATATATATTGACTATTATTCCAAATGAGAGGACTTTCAAAAGTGCTCACTTTACGCTGAATAGCCTATAATGTAAATTATATAAGGCAAACACAACGGCACCGAATTAATCTTCACATAAACAATGTACAAAATCTCTTCGTATACACAAAACCTGTTACGTTAGTGAATGGTAATAACGTGATTTTTGTGACGAATAAGTATTACGTCTACTTGAAACATGATAGTGCATGCGTTTTACTCTCATGAGTTTATCATGCATATTCTGTGGGAGAGACAACATCAATTGTCAGTTTATTGCGAATTTATTTAATAACTTTGGGCGCGGGTATTGTGTTACCTTGTTATGCGTAGACCCAACTCTGGGGGTGACCCACCTCGACCCTCCCCTCCTCCCAAGCAGACTCGCTCACTGTTCCGTCACCGAGCGGCCGGGAATAATTGACAGCAGTACTAGCTGGCGTCATGGCCCCTGCTTCCCCTTTGTCTGAGGAGCCGACGACTTAGGAGGATGAGCAAGAATATTCTGGTTACTATGACCCTCGCTTAGCACGGCATTTGGAGAAGTTTCTCAGCTATGGCCAATGACACTATAAATACCACCGCAGCTGGAGGGTCGGCAGTTCTTTGTAGAAGACATCTGGCTGAATTAAAGTATTCAGGTTGTGTCTGGTGCAGCAAGGGAGATTAGCGGAGAGGGCGAATGACGGCGGAGGATACGAGACGACGGTAGACGTGTGTTTTCATGGTGTGGGCGAACAAGATGGCGTGGTATCCAACGAGTTGAAGGCTACTGTGCATGAGGGGGCTCGGAGATCCCTAGAAAAATTCAGACTTGTGGGATCTGGACTTAACTGGCGGACTTTATTGTAAATATTGGAACTGTCAAATATAGATTGATAATTTCTAAAAAAAAAATTAATATATTTTGAAACACTAATAATTGGGACTGATGTTAGTAATTTAATTAAATTAATTTCTTTGAGGTAATTGTAAATTTTATTGATTGAATTGATTTATTTTAATACCAAGTGATAGCAATTTATTGGGATATATCGAATCGAGTTTTTTATTTGTAGTTATTGTAGATAAATATGGATATCATAATTAACTATTTTAATTAATTAAGGTATCTATCACTTAAAGAACCTGGCTAAGCCTACTAACTTTGCCAAAATTTTACCAATAACGAAATAAAATATTATGGTACCACATGTACTCTGCTATAATTATCGAGCCTGGTAAACTGTAAATGCAGGTACATCACAAATTCGCATTAACCAACCGGGAATCTGGGACGACCGCGCGTCCGGATTAATGATAATCTTACTTGACCAGCAAAACGAATTAACCAGAAATCAGGATTACCCGGTAATCCCGATTAACGAGAGCCGTATAAACGAGGTTCTAATGTACTTTCAGTGCTTTCTTCTTAAAGGGGAAGAGCTGAAAGCCATCTTGAATTTATATATTTTTTTGCGATTATGTTGGTTTCATATTAATTTTTTAATGCTTGTTTGGGCATAGAACATTGCTTAATTGTATTTTAAAGACAATTATTGTTTTGCTTCTTGTACTACTATTGCTTTTGTAGACATTTTAAGAACGTACTCAATAATGAATTTCCATTTATTCCACATCATCAGGGACTGGAAAAAATTTCTCAAACTCATTTCAGGAAAAGATAGACTTCAAAAACATGTACATTTCTGTTATGTTTGTGATTGGATCACAGTTTATTCTCTCGCGATCTCGATGTTAAGAGCCACCCAAATCTCTCTCTTCGCAGTTAATTAGAAATGCCGATGTGAACTGAAGGGCAATAACTAGAGACCTGAAAAATTCACGGTTTCATTTCGGGACAAGCTAGAATTCAAAACCTCGTACGTTTGTACTGCTTATTTTATTGGCCCACCCGTCAGTTTACACCCCATGGACAACTCTGAGCAAATAAAAAACACACAGGTCTCTAGCAATAACAGACCTGAAAGTATACAGGCGCCAAATAACGTGCAACCTGGTCTGAGATAAAACTGACTACGCACTGAAGCAGCAGCCAATGAACAGAAAGCTGAGGCTCGTTGAGTGGAGAGGATTGGAGAGATTCAGGCGGCTCTTAGCATTAAGGTCTTGTGAGCCGATGAGAGCGAAGTGAGGTGAGTATGGGGCAGTGCCGGAGTGGAATAGTGGGGGGAACGGGAGGTCCTCGAGAAAACCCGCCGACCAGTAACATCGTCTGGGACGATTCCCACATGTGAAAATCGAACCCGGTTCGCCCAGGTGGGAGGCGAGTAGTCGAACCACTACACCACCGCGGCTCCTGCTGAGTTTCGTTAATATATAAAACCATGGAGTCTAGCTTATCGGTCGTTTAAAAAGCAAAATTTCTCTTTCCTTAAACATGGTAAATAAGTAAGGGCAGTGATATTTCGCAAAAAGATTTCGAGACAAGATACAGTACAAAGCACAGTAGGGTCTTTCATCTTCTTTGATTGGCTAAAAAATGTTCTGGCCCGTGTTCACCACTTGCGCACGACTCGCAAAGGTTCAGTATCAGAGTTACTTAGTCCTGAGTGGCTTGGTCAAAGACGGACTTGGCACCAGCAGCCAATGGAGGTATAACAACAGCTGAGGTGTGTACATAGTATTGAAGTCTACTATGTGCTCCAATTTTTACGCGAAAAGTCACTGGCCCTATAAATAAGTAAAGATACTCCATTGATATTGAAGTTATGAAGTTATTCAGTCACCTGAGTGATGTACTAGAAGAATACTCTAAGTACAGGAGGCATCAAAACATTTATAATTTGCAACACCAGAAATTATAAATTAATGTGGGAATTAAGGTGGTTTAGTTGATACTTTACTAATGGTACTGATGCGGTTGGAGGGGGGGGGGTTGAGAAAATGTAAGAGAGTGAAGAGCAGCTGCTGACCTTGGTCTTTGTCGTCGTCTTCGTCGACGTCGCTGGCGTTGTCGTCCTCTTCGTCGTCCTCGGGGCCGGTGTGGCCTGCCTCGCTGCCCGAGTGCTCGCCCCCGGACCCCGCCCCCGACTTGGACAGGTTCAGTACCGGGCTGGGGCCGTTCGAGGACCCTGTTGGCACACACACACACACACGTCACACACTTCCGCTCTCACCTCGACCATTAAGTAATACCACTACACACTGTCAAACAGATCAGCGATGTTAACCCTTTCATGCCCAGTGGAGACAGTTGTCTACATGTTGCTCAAGAGGATTGTATTTAGGGACAGGTGTTTTTTCGCGTAATGATTTCAAGACCGGTTGTACTCCAAAACGGTTTCATTCATATGCACTTTCGTGGTTGGATGATTTTAAATGTAACGTGCCTCAAGTGTCTGTTCGCGAATCATGGACGTTCAGTACCGGAGTACTTCGTTACGATTGGCCCAGTCATGTCTTCTCAAGTAGACACGCGGCCAATAACCGAAGGAAGTTGTGGTTGTGGACGTAGCATATTGAAGTCTAGCATGACCATAAATATTTTCGCCAAATACACCTGTCCATAATTATACTTGACCGGTAGTGTATACAAGGAGACTCAGTGCCCAATCATCTTGCCTGGGGATAACTGGTAAGTAAAGTAAGCTACTGCTCTGCGTTATGAGTGGTTCATATCACTGAGCACCTGACATAAAGCCCACAGCTTATTGGCTACGATAACCTAACAAGTTCCTTGTTAGCGTAGGTACAGCACTGATATGAAAATGTCTTATTTGCAACACCAGAAACCGTTCATTAATGCGGGAAAGCAAGGGTTAATAATTTGCAATACAAATGTATTCAGTGCGATGATCATTACATAACTTCTGCAATGCGTAACGTAATGATCATCTGCAAACACCACAACACCTATGGCTGTCATAAAATTATTTCATGGGAGTAATCGCGGTAACTTCCCATATTTCAACATACTTCACAGTAGTATACTTGGGATTTCAAAGATGGATCATTAATCCGCATGTCATTATTAATTTTGCACATTATCCAGAAATTAAGTTTTTAATCTTAGGATGTGATATGTACCGCCCTCAGAATACACTTTGGACAATATGTTTTCACCTTTCTTTTTCAACTTGCAGCCGAAGTGTGTTGGTCGAATTTAGATACATCTTCCTTTCGACTTATTTGTGAACTTTCATCAATTGTTAATATAAAAATTGCCATCTGGGTGATAAACACGGTGTATACATTCTATAACTCTGATGCCACAGTAAAATAAAGTTTTTTTTGTTATTATGTCTTCACCGTGAATACCCTATAAAATTGCCACGTGAGTGATAAACACGGTGTATACATTTTATAACTCTGATGCCGCAGTAAAATAAAGTTTTTTTTGTTATTATGTCTTCACCGTGAATACCCTATACTATTCGCCATGAACACATTACTTGCAGGTTAGAAAGCCCGAGCGTTAGGCCTTAGCAACCTCAGCTAAAATAACTGCTGACGAAGTTGTAACGTTATTAAACATATAGTGTCAAAATACTGGACAACGTGTACAAATAAATATTTCAAGTTATACAGCTTTACTTTTTAGTATACTGTTGAATTAGTTTAATTGGGATGTCCATGCCCTTGTTAAGCATAGATGTATGCACTAAAAACACTGTTACTTTCCTAATTGTCGCAAACAGTTGAAACAAACATTCGAGGTATATTTTCGAAAAAATACAAACAAATGAGTTGCCAAACAAATATACACAGTTGATTAAGCAAAACATTTTATTGACAGACTAGTTTCTTTTGGCTCAAAACAGAAGGTTGGTTCATTCGAACGCGTAGGCCTATTTTCTTAGATGAACACAATTAATTTTGCTTTCCAAGTTTTGTCTATTAAACAAAATATCTGGTTTGGGCAGCTAACTATGTTTATGGCCATATACACAACAATATTAAGTTAGCTGCTCTCTCAGCAGCTATTAAGTTATCGGGTGAGGATAAGCGAACTGCTTTCCGCCATGTTACTCGCCAGTGCGACAGAAGTTTGCTATAACAGCGACTTCCACTTCTGTAATCTTAACTACTCTGTAGCTACACTCCGTTGAGGTGGATGACGTGGTTGAGTCGAGCTGAGAGATCTTGGCGCCTCTTAAAATCGAGGTCTTGAGAGCCGGTGAGGGTGAAATGAGGCGAGAACGAATTTACAGAAATCCGGGAGCGAACCGGTTCGCCCCAGGTGGGAGGCGAGCAGTATAACCGCTCAGACACCGCGACCCCCAGAGGTTGACGGTGGCGACTCACCGTTGTGCGAGCTGAGGTCCCTCACTTTGTGGTCCAGGGCGAGCGCTCTCTCTGCCTCACCCCTCTCTTCCCTTAGCCTGAAACACACGAGAAACACACGCTACGTCACCGGTGGCAGGTCACGAGGACATTGAAACGCACAAGACAGGCACATCCCGTGCATAGGCGAGCACGGCAAGAGACAAAACACACTGCAAGTGAACAACACTGATACCATCACAACTCGGCACTTTATACTTGACTTTTCCTTACACATTCCGTTATCAGTTTATATTAGATAATATATTCATATTATAAACAAGTAATATATTTGCATTACATGTTACAAAATAATTATTCATGACTATAAAATCACTGGCATGTCAAAAGTCATTAGATACGGGTCTTGTGTTATGTAGGCCCTCGTCTAGCTCGGAGAAGTTCAGCAACTCGTCGTGGCATCGATTCCACGAGTGGACGATACGCTTGTGGAGAGATATTGACCCATGCCGTCTCGATAGATACCCAAGGATCCCTGCTATTTGTAGGTGCAAACACCTGTGGAGAGATATTGACACATGCCGTCTGGATAGCTACCCAAGGATCCCTGCTATTTGTAGGTGCAAACACCTGTGGAGAGATATTGACCCATGCCGTCTGGATAGCTACCCACGGATCCCTGCTATTTGTAGGTGAAAAAACCTGTGGAGAGATATTGACAAATGCCATTTGGATAGCTACCCACGGATCCCTGCTATTTGTAGGTGAAAAAATCTGTGGAGAGATATTGACACATGCCGTTTGGAAAGCTACCCACGGATCCCTGCTATTTGTAGGTGCAAAAACCTGTGGAGAGCTATTGACTCATGCCATTTGGATAGCTACCCACGGATCCCTGCTATTTGTAGGTGCAAAAACCTGTGGAGAGCTATTGACTCATGCCATTTGGATAGCTACCCACGGATCCCTGCTATTTGTAGGTGCAAAAACCTGTGGAGAGCTATTGACTCATGCCATTTGGATAGCTACCCACGGATCCCTGCTATTTGTAGGTGCAAAAACCTGTGGAGATATATTGACAATGCCATTTGGGTAGCTACCCACGGATCCCTGTTCTTTGTAGGTGAAAAATCTGTGGAGAGATATTAACACATGCCGTTTGGATAGCTACCCACGAATCCCTGCTATTTGTAGGTGCATGGTCTTGTGATGCAAATGGACCTACCCACCCACCACGTCCCGTAAACGCTCGATGGGGTTTCGAATGGGGCGGACGAGGTGGCCACAGCAGTCGCTGAGTCGCTCCGCGAGGCTCCCTAGTCCATCGTAATGAGGGCACGTCAAGTCCACGAAGGGCTGCAATGCAACACCAAGACCAGCCCACACACACTCACCCGTGCGACGTCAGAGCACAACTGATACAGGTATGACCACTTTCATGACGTCACGCCATGGCGGTGCCACTGAATATTACCTCTACACACTGCTATCCCATGACTTTTGGTACGTCGGTGTACTTACATAATAGCACATAAAATATTAACAATTTTTTATATTTCATAGAAACTAATAAATTTGTGATAGCTGTAAATCGTTCTCAAATTGTTGTTAATACTCGTGAAATAAACTCGCGAAGATAAATTTTCTTTTGTAATTATACATGTGATTGAACACGATGTTTCGACATTTCCGTACGATTTTCTTGAGCAGGTGTTGGTAACATGCACAGGTGAGGGAATTAAGCCCACGACTTAAATGTTAGCACCCCAGTTGAAATCTCTTGCGCATAGGGGCGATCAGAATGTAATGATTGTGACCATGTTCAACGAGTACAGGGTTGACAAAGGGGGGTGGTCTGTCGCCCCTCAACATTTCAGTCAGCAAAGGCGTTGCGCCTCACGACCTTCACCCTTTCCCTGGGTCGCCGGTCAGTAGTTCAGTTTGAAATAAGCATAGTTTACGGTAAATTTCTTGCCTGATTCTCTTTTGAATATAACATTTAATGTGTTTTATTTTAATTGTTTTGGATAAAAAATTTTAGTTTTCAATCCAAAACGTTTAGTTTTTAAGACGATTTTATCATGTACGTTGCTTTTGCAAGCATAATTTCAACGATGTTCTCTTAAATATTTGTAACCACGTCATTTTCTAAACCTTGGCATACGTGAAAATAAGTGATGTATTCGTGCAGAAACATAGAGCACACACTGAGGAGAGAGGTTTATAAGATTGAAATGAACTAATGTGTGGTTACAGAAAGTTTAAGACTCGTCTCAACCCCCGTCAGGAAAAACACGGTCGGCATCTGCGCTCGAGCCTAACCCCCCTTCAACGTGCCATTGTCCCGGCGTCTCAAACGCGAAACACACGTTCTATGTCCGGTTACTTCCATCTCCTCTGAAGCCCTGCCAAAGTTGTGCTTTCGTGCTTCTTAGTACGTGGCCTTCCGGCACGTGTCAACCAAAACGTAAACAAGTCTGCAAGAAAACTACACGCGAATACCAAAGCCCAGTATTTGTACGCTGGAGAGACAATAAAAAATATAGATTCGTGTACATAAAATTTAAATGCATATTTCAAACACTGCATTCCTGAAAAAACCAAATAATTATAAGAAAAGGATCACTTAAAAAAAAAAATGCATAATCATTTTTAAAAATTAACTACACTATTTTTCTGCAGACAACAGTNTTAACCCCCCCCCCCCTCCAACACCCTCAAGTACGTTAATAACACCGAAAGTGTTGTCTGTTTGTGTTATATAATTTATTTACGAAACAACGACACACATCAGGCATAAAGTAATTTTTCGAAGGTTTTATTCAAAATTGGAAAAGTACTCTCAACAACTATAAACAGGATGTTTTTGAAATGAGTGCAGGAATTTTGGGTGAATGAGAGACGAGTGTTTTGGTGCAATGAACATGTTAATGCATCCTTGTGGTACAAATAAAATAAAACGCAAGACGCACTGTCCCTGATGAAGATGCCCTCGCGGGTAAACAGTGGCCCTCGTCTGTCTATAACAATCAGGTCAACGGCCCTCACTTTGATCAGTTGTAATACTCTACTTGCGGTTTCGATGTGAACTCGCTTTGAGTGATTGCGCTACATCTTCTTTACATAATAGTTATTGCTTAAAGCATATGCGTCTTGCGTTTTGCTTTATTTAAAGCATAAGTATACATTTCCGACACCACGCCAAAACACTCCTCCTGATTCCACCTTGCATTCCCAAAAATATCTGCACTCATTTCACAAACAACCTCTATTTAGGTAGGTAGAAGTTTCGTCGTAAATAATAATTTTTTTGTAATTTTTAAAGCTTAGGTTTTAATTTAAATATTTTTTCAGAAACACTTAAAAAAAACCAGCGTATGTTTTAACTTTTTATTCAAATCCTCCTTGCATAGTTAAACCATTACATATGTAGCCATAACTGAGAGTAACTGGTTTTGGTTTTTTACATACATTATTTCACAGGAGAATACACGCGTAAAGTATACATGCGGCAGTCTTTAGAAATGTTATTGACTCAAACGTACGCCACGTTACTGATTGGCTTTTATTATAACTGAACTTTAGATCCTCAACAATAAAAATTAATCCATTTTAGCCATAACTGACAATAATTTGTAGTTAATTACATTTTTATCTCACCGGAAAATATGCGTATGAAATAATACATGCTCTATATTTTCTTAAATGTTATTCACTCGCAATGTATGCCACGATAATGATTCGTTTTTGTTGCTGTATCAAAAAATTCAGTTTCGAAATAATAAAATTAAATCGTGATTAGCCAAAATTGGCAATAACAGGTAATTATTCTTAATTTTTTATCACACAAGAAAATACGCTCACAAAAGTGTACATGTACCGAAATGCAATGTGTTTCGCGATACTGGTCGGTTTCTGATATTGTACACAGAAATTAAATTTTGAGATGATATAAATAAATCCCATTTAGAGACGGCCTACTTTTAATTGAGGGCTGCAAAAAAACGCACTTTGCCACGCACTATTGAAACTTTCAACCACGGCGTTGTGTAATTTACGATCCACGTCGCAACCACCTGTCGACTCGAACAGCTCCGGCGAAGGAATAGAGCGGGAGGGGGGTGGGGAAAGTGTCGACGCAGGAGCACCCCGAAGGGACTCCTCACGAGCGCGCCCGCCCGGGGACGCTATCTGGCGTCAGCTGGCCATCTGAATGGAACGTCAAACATTTCAAGCTGTGATGGATCAGTCCGTTATTGCTTCACCGCCATCTCCCCCTCCCCCCTCCCCCCGGGGCCCACGAGAGATATGTAATCACTAATCACTTACATCGCATAACCATCAGCAGGGAGGGGGGGGGTAGAGCCGGTTGGCGCGCCGCGCTAGAACAGCTCAAATCACTTAACGCGAAAACTTGCGGGTGAATGCCCCTCGCATCATCCAAAGTCTAAACTCAAACTGTTAAAAATCACGAAAAAAATTATAATAATAAGATAAAAATAAACATTTTCCAGGCCACACGCAGTAAACTATAATCAGTGATAATAGTTTACAGGCAGTTAAGAGGCTGTCATAGGCTAGCCATCAGTGGAAGGAGTTGCGGAGAAGTTTGGGCTGATGAGTATGATGACGTAGCTCCTAGCGCGCAGGATGCAGACGGAGCAGTTGAGACGCCGCCTGCGATGACGTCACAAATATCAGAAGAAGAAGAAGAAGGAGAAATGCAACTGAAGTGCTTACTGAAGTGACAGGAGTGGTACGCGGAAAATTATTTCAGTGGCGAGATTTGGGCGGCTCTCAACATCGCAGTCGTGAGGGCCAATCAGGGCGAAGCGAGGTGAGTGGTGAGCAGCGGCGGAATGCAAGGGCGAATCCGAAAGGGAGATCCTCGAGAAAACCCGCCGACCAGCGGCATCGTCCGGTGTGATTGCCGCGTCCGAAAGTGAGGGAGCGGCCCCGCCGGGAATCGAACGCGGTTCGCCTTGGTGGGAGGCGAGTGGTCTAGCCACTGCTCCACCGCAGCCCCAGTCAAATGAACGTAGAATCGTTGTCGCGGTGGGGTAATTGTACGGGTTGGTCACCAGGAGGGATGGTTGATAGGCCAGGCATGGTTCCACAGGGAACATTTCTGGAGGTACGAGGTCAGCCGCTCATGTAATATTTAACTTTCCCTGTTGATTGAGATGGAGACTTTCGTTATTTTGTACACAATAAATTACACGATAAACATGTTTGTCGATATAAAAACACATAAATTTATTTTATAATTCGTCAATAATTTCGAATGAAAAGTAATTTTTTCGCTACGTAAAAATTTTTTATCCTTGGGTAATAAATGTGTACTGTGCTTTTAAACAGATTTGCTAAGTTTAAAATACCACTTTCTCACATATATCCGTATTTTTAAAACGCCACAAATAACTTTAAAACAGTGAAGTTTAACTTTCGTAATAATCAGTAAGATTCAATTAATTTCCTATAGCGCCATATTGACTGATTGTCACTCGTTTGGCTTCATTTCCACTATAGCGGGTTTGGAGTGCAAGAAGTATAATTTTACAAATACAGGATGTTCAAGATACTTAAATTATATTCTACACGTTTTAACATGTTGCGTCCTTTTTCGTTGTAATATGAAAAAAAAAAAATCTAAAAATAATTATGATAGTGGAGGAAACTGAATTTTCACAAACAAATTAAACACGCTATAAAAATATTTCTGATTTATAAAGTATTAGTGTTGTCTCAAAATTGAACAAAACTAATAAATTTTAAATACCGCTCAAAATAATTGTTTCCGTTATTAAAATGTTATAAAATATATTCCTCGAAAATTACGTTGTTCTACCGTATCTCAGTTTTAATTTTTGAGATAAAATTGAAGTCAAAATGGCCAGAAGTTTCAACCTTTACCGCAGGTGAAACAATTGTAGGTTTCAAATAATTCGAGGGGCCACGGTGGTGTAGTGGTCAGAATACTGGCCTCCCACCTAGGCGAACCAGATTCGACTCCCGGCGGGATCGCCCCCGAATTTTCGCACGTGAGAATCGTGTTGTACGATGCCGCTGGTCGGTGGGATTTCTCGGGTGTCTCCCGTTATCTCCGTCCTTTCATTCCGACGCTTCTCCACACTCACCTCATCAGCTCTCAACACCTCGATGCTAAGAGGCGCCCAAATCTCTTCACTTATATAATATGCAACGTAATACTTCTGTCACTTCAATTAACAACTAAGTTGAAATTTTTTCTGAAATTTGCAGGAATCAAGATATTAAGTTCCTAATCTCATATTTTCACTAAAAATGGCGAATGTATTCTTTTTAAGCTATTTGTTGTTTGAATTAAATCATTGTCGATATCGCGTCACGAAACCATGAAATATACTTAAAATTTAGATAAAAAAATTCTGGCTCCTGAACAGTTTTGAAAATCATACCTGTTTATGTGTAAAATATACAATTATGAAGTGCATAGTGACATTAAGATACGATGGTCTATCTATTGCGGAGAAAGTTAAATAAATATTTCCAAGGAGTCAAAGAAATTGGTACCAGAGCATCCGAACTGCTGAATAGGTACACCGGTATGAAGCTCTGTTTAGTCAGAGAAATGCGATCACCGAATATCTAGTTTAAAAATACCGTAATATTACACGTACCAAGTTGGGAAAATTGTTTTTATATTTTTACTAATATGTATGAAACTTTATTGCACTATTAAAGTACTGAAAGTGACGAATCAGATAAAGAAAACGAGGTATCACAAAACTTTTTTGTAGAAATAATTGTGCATTTCCTTTGATTCTCGGCGTCTGAGTTCTTATGCTACAAAGTGTAATTTTAATTGTCAAAATATAAACTAGCGTCAGAAGGTACACTGCAACTTCAATGTACATCACCATGTACTAATTATGATTAGTCTAAGTTACAATACCAAACATCAATAATATGGTTTTAATTCGATAATTCCGTCGAGCAATCTTTGTATTCGCAACTTTTTCACTTTAGCGGTTTTAAGGCGAATCCGTAGTAAGCAGAATTATACTGCTGAAAATCGCATCATGCTATAAAGAATCATTACGGTGGCAATGGGAAACATAGTTTCACAGAAGAAGAAATATCTCTAACATAAGGGTATTTAAAGCGATTTTTCCTACTCCGATATTTCAACGACCACATTTATTTTTCAATAACCAATTTCATGAATGGGCAACTAAACATCGGCTTTCATTTCTGCCCTAAAAGCAGCATTGAAATATTCCATTGTTTTTATTTAATCAGTATAGACACAAACTGCTTATGCGACCCATATGAAAATTAGGGAGGGAGGCCCCTTAAAGTGCTTTCACACAATGCGATCTTCAAACCTGTGATGTCCGCCTGTGATCCAACAAGACAAGAGCCTGATGGCGCAGTGGCAGTAAACTGGCCCTGCACCGTGGAAGACCCGAGATCGAGTTTCAGTTCGGCCGTCCTCAGTTAGGTTTTTCAGTAGTTTCTCGAAACCTCCCCCAGACAAATGCTGGAATTACCCCTTACTACAGGCCACGGCCCACCCCTATCCCGTTCATCCTTGCGTGGGTGACTTTTCTCGTCACTAAATTGAAGAGTTAATACGTGGTATAGTGCGCATGAGTGCCGCCCAGAAACCACTACACGCTATGTTATATAACTTCCCCATACCTAGTGTTGCTTCACTAAAATAAACTTAAAGTTAGTCGAAGTATTTATATTCAGATAAATTGGAAGGTATGTTGTAATTCAAGTGTAAGCAAACACGTTCACCGTTTTTTACTACGTAACTTTGAAAGTTCAGTTTGCGATAGGGCTGAGTGCATGCACAGAAGAACAATATTGGTCCACCTCACCTTTAGTCTACGCTCTTAATACCCCGCTGTTGACCAGATGTGCAGATATTACTACAGGAATACGAGAGACGCAGTTCCAATATTTTTTACTGTTCACAGACGCTGAAGAACGAATAACTATCAGCGATTTGTGGGTAAGTAATACAAATTGTTGCATTCAGCTGCTCCAGGTACTATCTCTTACCCTTCTCCTCGGGTGTGCGAAGCACAGTGCTTCAAGAGCATCACTGGTTACCGGAGAAAAGCGCGCCGAGTTACAAACTAACCGCCGCGTTTCATCGACCCGTGACGCTATCGGCACTCGTGCCAGATTAACTGCATTTGGATAGTCACGGCACGAATTTTCTGGTCATCTGCACACATTCCCCTCAGCGCGACTCGGAGAGCGGAGAACCCTCTGGGCCAGGCCAACTGGGCTATATAAGCCCCAACATGCCTCTGTGTTGAGAGTTTAGAGTCCTGGACGGCCATTAGCGCCAGGTTTGTGGTAGCATAGGAGCGAAGAGCGAAGACAGAGACCAGCGAGTGTAGTCTGCGAGCATTGAGTATAGAGAGAGAGAGAGACAGAGGGAGAGAGAGAGAGACCGACCGGACCGTGGTAATGTAGCAGACATTTTGAATGATGGTAATGTATGATATTGGACATTTTGGGTGTATATGTGTGAATAGTAAGTGAGGTTTAAGTGGCTGTGACTAGTATACGCCTTTATACAGTGGTAACGATTATAATTAGAATTGAGATTGGTATTAAATATTGCGCTTACTGATAGGATAAGTGAAATACTAAGGACAAACAGTTCTAGGGTTCCGCCTGCCTGGCGCTTGAACTGCGTTACAGAGTGCTCGAAATCCTGGTTTTTTTACTTAGCTATTAAACATTCCCCCAGTATGTTTAGCTACTGAAAGACATCATATCCCAGACGAGAAAGGAATGGTACTTTAAAGATACCACACATGCTGTAAATATTATTTTTGAGATCTCCAATATTGTTAAAAACCGGCTTTTTCAGACAACCGTATCTTAAAACATACTAGCCGGACACGAGCCAAACTACGATAGGAACATATTTTCAACTTTTCTACAGACTTTTCATCAATTGAATTATGGTGTCACCACTGAAAATCACAACATGTGTGACGTGTTTGAGTGTTTCGTAATTATTCTTATGCATAATATTATTACACAGAAAGCTGTCCCTTTGGTGAAATTTTTTATACTAGTTACGGTTTTTTTTGCACGAGGCGGAGGAATATCCTTGAAGTAGAACTCCAGCAGGGCTTCAAGAAAGTAGGAAGTAACCGCGAACGGACTATATGTACAAATCATTTTACTGGTGCGCAGTGGCCGGATTTGGCTATGACCGGGGGGGGTTTGGAAAACGCATCGATGGTTGTTATGATTCGCCCCAGCGCCATCACGGGGCTGGCTCGCGCCCTCGCAGGTAATTGCAACTCCGGTCGGCGTATTTACCTTCTCGCGGCCGGGCCCCAGGTGTCCGCTTCCCAGAGACTCCGCGGGCGCACACACCGGCGGAAGAACAAGTAGCGCCCGACGTTTCCGCGGTGCGTCGATGACACGCCTGTCACGACGAGGAAATTTGCTCTGCAGCGTGAAGCAACTCGCCCTTCGACCACCCCCGCCCAAACCCCTTTAGCAAACATAATGATTTAACAGTTTTCCGTTCGCTTGTTCTCCTCCCGAACCCTGCTACTCAACGAAACCACACTGCCTCCCTTCCGAGTAGGAATGAACAAGGCTTGCGAGTCGCGTGGAGGTCGATCCTCCGTACATACAAGAATAGAGTCATCACCGCCCAAAATGTTACGTTCGTCAATTAATCTAGAAAATGAGTTGCTATTTTTCACTTTTTCTGTGGACGCGTCACAGTTGTGTGTTTACCAAAATTGCAAAAATTTTCCAGTAGGATTTCTGTAAAATTTCTCTTTACATAATAGGTCGAGTTTATTAGAAAATGATTCATATCTTTTACACAGAAAAGGAGTAAACATCAAACCATTTGCTGTGCAAGGAAAAAAAAATTCCTACCGATCATTATGGTAGATTTCAGGAATTTTCCTAGTACCACGGTGGCTGAGTGGTTCGACGATGCCGCTGGTCGGCGGGTTTTCTCGGGGTTCTCTTGATTTCCCTGCCATTGCATTCCAGCACCGCTCCATACTCACCTCGCTTCACCCTTATCAGCTCTCAAGACCTCAATAATAGGGTTCACCCAAAACTCTTCACTCCCCACTCCATGGTCCACATGTTTTACTTAAAAATCACCCCTTTCTTCAACATACTCACTTTACTAGTACCAGTGTTTTAAATAAGCTGCTCTGCATGCCGTATATTTTCACCCTGGCATACGTAATGCCTAGAAATTAAAAAAAAAATTAACGCTTCCACACATTTTATGTAATTGGCAACCACTATTATAAAAGAGTGGTGTTGATATTTCGATGAACCGGTACTTACAGATAAAATTAAATATAAAACCTTATATAGGATTGTAAAATATTGATACAGCAATATTCGAGTGTTGCCGCTATTATCAATCCCATCGGTATTAGCATCACCTGACGTTACGGTTTGTAAAGTAGATACTTGACCACCCGTCAGAATTAGAGCTTTTTTGTAGTAGGTCCTGTTTTATTAATATAATCGATACATATCGACATCACTGAGAGGTGAAGTAACATTGACACTCGCGTTATTATCATTACTTGATATCAAAGTTTAATATCACTAATATACCTGGTACTGGAATATCAAAATAACTGTTGCATCTAAAATACAGGGTAAATACTGGGATCAGATATGGGTAACCATATTAATGAAATCGGAACAAGATGCCTACTCTGGGGAGAGGTAGACTTCGAACACACCTTTGTCGCATGTTCGGCTCTTGCATCAGTAAAACGTGCTCTTATCACCACGTTATCGACAAATGTCGTGGCTACACCCACCCCTCTCCCCATGCCGAGCACCCCTCACCTTCTACCACCCCTCCTCCAGTCATCGCATTGAAATTACTGCTGTTTCTCCGCAGCGATACCGATGTTATTTTATTAGAGATAACGGAAACGGATCCCTCGCTAAAAGCACTCACGGGTTAGATAGGCACCCATATGTCGCGCAGGTTGACAGCCGCCAGGTAGCGAACACGCGGCTAATTGATATCTTCGGACGGCGAAGGGTACTCTTGGAACCGGACGTGGCGGGGCGTCCTCTATTGCTCTGTGTTTGTCTGCTCCCTCGCAGTCTCCAAAGTAGTGTAAAAAACTACGTTCTGGTACATGAGTTACAGGAACCATGCCATTCCTACGCGAACTAACTTCACACTGCAGTAAAATTAGAATGTAGACGGTTAGCAGCTATAACTGCTTTATTTTGGTTTTCAGCTTATTACGCTGTGTTTATTTGTCCCTCCTTCCATTTTACCACCCATCGCCAAAGTAGTTTGGAAAACAACGTTCTGGTACACAAGTCACAGAAACCATGTCATTCCTGCGTCAAGATATTCTGCACTGCAGGTATATTAGAATGTAGAAGACTAACAGCTACCATTGATATATTTTTACTTTCAGTCTACTGTATATACATCAGATACGATTCAAATGTAGCATTGTTATGAAGAACTACATATAGGTATTATAGACGCAGAACTAAATTTAACAATGCGAAATTTTTAGGAGCATGAATTAGTTAATACTATGCGAGCTCTCATTCTCAGACGCGTAAAACAAAAACAATACAATTTTCAGCTCATACTAACCTTCACATTACTTTTATTTCCAATTCAGTCGTATGGCATGGAACTACTTTTGGTCATTCCGTGGCAATATTAATTCAAATATTCTAATCAGGGTTTACTTAATAAATGCGTGCTGTTAGGGACAGTGATTTCTTTATAAAATTATTCCAAAAGCACTTAGTTTCAATAGAATCTGCAATAGGCAAATAGGACCTCCGGTTCATACGGTGCAAAGTTTTCCTCTGAAGGAGTGGGTAAAAATTATTTTGACAGAATAGGTCAAGAACACCGTTAACACAAAGTTAAAATTTTGTTAACGGGGGTTTGTGAAAGTTTGGAAGTAAAAAAAGAGAACTACTTTTATATTCGTGGATAAATATACGCCTGGTGTCAGACCAACAATTTCTGACTAAGTGGGCTGTGGTTTCCATAGATATGTGGTTGTGAAGTCGCATGTGTGCACCTCTCATGTACGCTTTTTCTCTGTTGTTGCAGCTCTTAAGCCTTCTGTCCCAATTTTCTTTAATTTTCGTAATTTTTAAAGCAATGCATGTTATATCCATGTGGCCCAATTATGACTTAAGCGTATAACTATATTGAGTGTAGTATACTTAAGTTCAACCGTCTGGCACTGGGTTCGAAATACTTTTACTGTGTGGTTTTTTTCCTCAGGATTCGGGCTGTGTTTTGTACTAATTTTGCTCTGCAGAAAACACATAATAACAACGGTGTAATCATATGCAGTTTGTTTGGAATAAGATGAGATAGTCCTTTGTGGACATTTAAAACGAAAATATCATCATCATATCTCAACAAACGTGGAAAATTCGACTACCTATAGAAGTTTTTGTTTCACAGTTGCCATCCTATAAAATTTTCGTTCCTTTTTTCATAAATTTTTTGCATAAAAATGGGGGTGGGGGTGGGGGGTGACTGGGGTATTAACTCAACGAAAAGAGTGCAGGAAGACAAGTAGGCTATTGTCTGCCGCTGAAAAGAAGAAGATAAAATAATATTTACGGCTCTCATGGTTCTTATTCCAAAGAATATTTCCAAGGGGAGAGCAAAAAAAAATTATATACACCGCAGGGTTAGCGATGTGCGAAGGGGGAAGAAATACACGTAATACGCCGTTCCCAACGGAGGGAAAAAATTACACATGATAGCCATCCCCCACGCTAGCGTCAGCTGGCGGCAAAAATTCGAACTAATCCTTCGGGAGTTGCGTCTTCCTTCCGTGGAAGTCACCCCCCCCCCCCC
>NQII01000062.1:1123763-1138748 GCA_002778355.1 Clitarchus hookeri | reverse complement strand
GCGTGGAACTATTGACGGTGCGCTGGCCAGCGAGTACAATATGAAAGCATCGGGAGTTGAGAGAGAGAGAGAGAGAGAGAGAGATAAACTTACCAGCTGGAATGTCGGAAAGTGGGACTGGATGCGTGAGTGACAGACATTTGGAATGACGCGAATGTATGGCGGTGAATGTATGTGTAGATAGTACTTAGTATAAGAAAGTGATGAGGTTTTTAATTAGAGTAGAGTTTGGCATTAAATGTTATGCTCACTGATAGCATTATAAGTGAAATAGTTCAGAGAAGAACGTTAATATTTTAAATAATAGCTTTGTGTATTTCATAAAACTGTAAATAATTTTAGAAATCAGGTTTACTTCTTTTATTTTCATAAGACCTCCGTCCGTCAAGAAATCTGATAGGCCCCTGGCGACTTGTAGCAATACGTCTTTAAAAAGAATGGAAAAACTATTTAATTTTTAATTTTACAGCTTAGCTTCAAGCCACTCAGCATTAACTTTGCGTCTTATAGCAGGTTAAAAGCAAAAAAAAAAAATCTAGATTGTAGAGATTTTTTGTGCTTTCGTGACATAATTTATTTTGACTTGAAATTTCATGTGATAATTTAAAATTGAACACAAATTTTGAAGAAAATATTTTTCTGACATTTTGATAGCACGGAAACTTATTTTGTGATGTAACCTAAAGTATGAACTTCGTTAAATTTTTACATTTGTGCGAAAATGAGAGCCTGTATATGCAAATTTAAAAGTCTTATAGTTACTGTCGTTTATGAATATTAATTTCCCTGCCATTGTCATACTCTATTGAGCTTATCATCGCAATGCAATATTGTAGAAATGTAGAAAGTTATTATAGATATTTTAACTCCCTTACAGAAGAAGTGCGGAACGGCAGTACGTTCGGGTGAAATCTGTGCGCGAGTTCATTTCCTTTAAAGTCCGCCAATTACTCAAGAAGGTAGGATTCAACTTTGAACCTTTGAATCTCGCCGCCTTCGAAGTTTGTCTGACCCGTAATTGCGGCTGCGTAAATCATCAAACCGTCGCCCATTATGACGAGCGATGCGCGGAGGTTATGATAACGCTGAAAAAATATTTCGTGAATTGTTAAAAGGCTTACTTCTCCCGGAGAGTGAGAAAAAAAAGTGAAAGTCGATGCGGGATGCCAGTAATAGGGCGAGACGCGAACGAGTCAATAATTGTCCACCCGTTTCCCCTTTTTCCAGTCTCTTCCATCTTTCGTACTCGCGTACGACGTCGATAGCCGAATAGAAGGTATACTTAGGCCCTGGGAGGTGGTTTTCTATTCCATCGATCCACGAGTCAGATATCTCTTGACTGCATAACGAGATAGATTATATGTTAGGCACGCATCGAGCAGCAACTAGAAACTCCGCTAGCATCGATTCTGATGTCTGTGATGTTTCGGCAACTTGCGCGAATCAGTGGAAACTGCGAATACTGCGTAGGTTATATTTATATTTTTTTAAATTTAAAGTTAAACTACGGAAAACCAAAATAGCATTTAAATTATAAATATTTCCTCTGGGTCAATTAATTTTTTTTTTCCTGCTACTGAATCTTACTAATTTAATTTAGAAGTAATTTCTTTGATTTACAAGTCAATTTCACCGATACTCTACAGGTAGAGAGAATGATTTTTTTTGTGAAAATGCTCCATGCTAGAGTAGTCTCCAAACTTTTGTATTTTACTAATAGGCTTACTTCTATGATTAAATGAAATGTTCACTTGTTTTCGCAAGCAGACCATGTGAGTTCAGTGTGAGAACAGAAGTCTCGTCACATTGGGCCAGTGAAACGAAGGAAAAATACCCCGAATGTTCATTGCAGCTAGTAAGGAAATAAATGCTGCAGGTATGTGCATAGGATTTTAAAATATACAATGCATTCCGACGTTATAAATCACTGCGTATTGGATGTCTACAGTTGTCCTTTTATAATAATGTACAAAATAAGTTTATTGAAGAAGTTGTGAACGTGAGAAAAAAACCGTCCATGCAGTACCCGGTTGCAACCGAAGAGTGGATTGTTATCATCTTGACGGCGTGGGCATGTTGTGCACAAGTCAGAGGAGATTTTCTTTTTATCTCGGTTCAATTCGGTATCGCAAAGCCGACACGCTCTTCCCTATCGACCTCGATCCACGAGTGGCCTGCTCACGTCGCGAGGTACATCGATGGTGCTCCGTTACAGCAGGATTCGACTTATCTCGATCTTTGTGATTGGCAACGTCACGTGCTTGAGCTGCCGTTAGCATGTTTCACGGATTACACGAAATTGAATCACCTAGTTAATTCCTCGAGGCCTACGCACTGATGACTAATGACATGTTCCTTCAAAAAGTTACAACCTACTGTACGCTCGGCAGTCCACAGTTTATCAACACATTAAATAATAAACAAATTTTAAATCCCTATAACTACACAGGTAACGTAAATAACGACATACCCAGTAAAAATATTTTATAGGTTTTACAAAAAAAAATTGTTAACTAGTTTCCGAAGATTTTCTTGTATATTGTATCTTTACAACGAACTGTTTTATGAACCATCCGCAATTGTCGGTGTAGTTTCTTGTTTGGAATAAACTTCAAGTTTTCGGTACTTTCTTGTTAAAATACTACATTAGTTTTACACACTTCGCATTAACGTTTCGTAAAATTTGCCGTAATCTGCCGGTAGTTTTACAGAAATTACCTCGTTAACTAGTTTCCGAAGATTTTTTTTTTCTAAAAATACAGAAAATTTAAAGTTGACACTGGTCAAGAGCATTAGTTCTTGCAACTAATATTATATTGATTTCATTTAATTCTAATTTGAGCACGGAAAACATTTAGTATAAGTAGTATAAAGGCTTTCCTTGAAATTGGCGTCCCCATTCGCTGATTGACTACACGATGCTCTGGATACGAGCCTTGAGTTAGATCGACTGCTACGTGCCGTCTAAGATTCCTTATTGGTAGAGACAGGAAAAATTCGCGAGTTCAATGTCCTGTAGGCTAGACTGCAAAGTCTTGTGTACAATAGCGCAGATAAATATGCTCATTGATGGGTTCCTGTCACAGCGGAAGGCGATGGTTGGGCCTTCATTTTGTCACGTGTTTCTTATTGGTTCAGGGGTTAAATAACGCGTCGATAAATTGCATTTGTAACCTGAACAAAAGAGTTTTTAAATTCTTGCTTGACCCAAAATGAATCCGCGAATTCTTCAGGTCTCTACTTATTGCCAGGGACACCCGAATTCCGCGAAAATATTTCCACGCATGCTATATTTCAACACACTACGGCTGTACCAGCAGTATTATTTTGCTTACTGGCGACGTGTCTCTGTGAGAAGGCAATTCCTCACTTGACTGGCTAATCATAACTAGGTTACTCCGATACTGCACTTCTTTATTTGTGGGCAGGCGGCTAAACCGCGAATCGCCCAGGTCATCCAATCACGGATGTGAATCTGATCCAAAGTGCTGTGAAGTACAACTGGTCGTGAAATCTTTTCGCGAAAATCAGCTGTCCCTACATACTGGCCGTGCTGCTCACTGGTGAGTTTCGCCAGGCGCTGATTGGCTGTGCTGCTCACTAGTAAGTGAGTTTCGCCAGGCGCTGATCGGCGAACAGCGTTCCGACGTGTTGCTGGCCGGTGTCGCTATTTCGTTGCGCTGTTTTCGTTTCTGTATTCTTACGTATTCTGTGCCTGTAGTCTGCCTGTTCTTCGACGGGCGTGTAAGCGGGTCCCAGGCACCTGCTGTGAAATATGATCGTCAGATGCGGGGAGCCGGTGATACGATTTATAAAACGCGCCCGGATCTTGATTGCCGGGGGTGGGGGGATCCATGGGCGTGATGCGTGGGTGAGGGAAGATGCGATGAAGGTATAGGGGCGAGGGGCTCTAACCGGTAGCGAGATGCTGTCGGCACTGCCACGACGGATCATCAGTCACCAGGCGAGAATACTTCCTCTAGAGGGCAAGGTACTAGGGGATGACGGCAGAGGATGGAGTTAGATTGGCAACAATCGCTTCTATGTCATCGAGGAAGGCATTTGTAACCCAGCGTCCGCGGCGGAGAAAATCAGTGAGTCAAATCGCCAGAAGATCAAGTCACTGAGACGCCACTACCGTGGAGCGAATATGGGGTAGAGCGATCACGCTGGCTGCGCAAACTATTCTCCGTGCCCCAACGTTAAACTTGTTTCCCGCCAGTGCGTCTACCATAAACGTCGTGGATAGGATTTGAGGTTAGAATGCTGTTAAGTAAACAAGTGCTTTGAGACGTTTGTATACTTTCTGTAAGCAATTTGTAATTCAACTAAATATATATTAAAACCATTAAACGTATTTTATTCGTGTAAAAGGCCTTGTCTTTAGGAAATTAACATACAGACAAACTCGTTTATCAGAGTTGGCCAAGTGACATTGACATTTGTGTTGTTTTGGGTTAGGCGAATACTGGGCACATGCGCAGAAGAAGAATAATCGGTCTACCTCATCTTTTGTCTATGGTTACTACAAAGTAAGTAAAGAATACAGAGGTTGAATAGCCACTCACAACGCCAACTCCTGTTGCAAACGCCAGCAAAGTGGCGGCATTGGCCAACGCCGTGTCGGAGTGCCGTCCGCCAACCAGCGCCTGGTAACATGCTAGCCATACGCCAGCCAATAGAGAACTTTTCTCAGCGTGCAGTAGCCAATCGGACACAAGGGCCGTTCCCAGAGCGTCTCTCAGCCAACCAGAGAATGGGTACGTCTATGTCAATAGAACCGTCACGCCTTTTCGACTCTATTGTTAACGTGTTTCACAGTGGTCTAGCGGTCAGATCACTCTCCTCCCAAGGTGGAGGGCATATGCTGGTAGAGAAAGCATGCCAGTTGCGCATAACCACAGTCCTTATTTTTGCCAACAGCACTATTAGAAACAAACGTGAAAGGTAGTGCTGGCCATAAAAAGCCTTCACGTGCAACATGTCTATGATCGCGGTAACAATTACTGAGCGGGACAAATAATAGCTTAAACATTAGTCACTCAAACCACAACGTTTTTAACAATTCATTACCAGAAATGTATGGATCATTTTAAAAGAATTTTAGTTACAAATTATTGTGAAATGTTTAAAAAATATATGTATCACGTACTTAAGTTTAAATTACTGAAATTACTATCAAAAAACTAAATAAATGTAAGGAAAAAGAACCGTTTCTAGGATTCATTTTTACATTAAAGCCTTTCTCAAATCGTATTACCCATAAACTAAAACTCTAATAATATATACATACATAGACAATTATGAATAACCCCTCAAATGGTTAATTGGCTAATTCAATCGATCAGAAATATCAAAATTGCTTATTTCTGAAAGAAAATCCCGTTACAAACAGAAACATTGCTCTGAAGTTTAAACCCGCTGTGCGTAGCTTAGCAGGATACGAGTTCCCACTTGCCGAAAAGTGTGGAACAGGAGGGAAGAGGAAGCTCGCAGCTACTCTCTCTCCTGGGGGAGTTGTAGGATTTGTAGTAACCTGCTGCTCAAATTCTACTTACCCTTCTTCCCCACTCCAGTTTCATTTGCTGAGGNCCTTCCCCCCCCCCCTCCAACCATCTCATCTCTTAATCTTTACTCCCCCGCGCCGTCGCGTATCCTTGCGACTGATAGATGAAGCCAACTGTCTGCTACAATAACTGAGAAACAAAACACGGTGAAGACGGAACATTTGGTAGGGGGGCGGACGAAGGCTTCTCCCGTCGCGTTCAAGCAGTTGGCAAGCTTGGCGAGGCACCCTTGCATTGTTAACCCTTTGAGGAGTATAGTCCATTCACGGTTACTTCCATCTTTTCTGAAGCCCTGCTAAAGTTCCACTTCCAGGATATTCATCCGCCTTATGAAAACAAAGCTAAACCGAGCCTGGAAAATTACACCAATAGAACAACGCATCGCATTCGTGCGTACTTACTGTAATAATAGTTTGCTTAAGAACTATTTCTTACTAAGGCATCGCCAAAATACATTTTTTTTTCTGATTGTTTTATTTCGTAATAATTAAAAATAACCAATTTTATAATTTATAGACAAAATATAAATAAAATTTAAGGTTATCAAAAAATAAGGTACTTTTATGTTATTTTGTGTTAACACAAGTATAAAACGTTTATGATACATGATTGAATTAGGAAACTACCAAGAACGTCGTGCATGGGGTGATTTTTCAAAGGTTTGATTAAAAAAGTGTGAAGAAACCGCAAATAGACTATGTGCACGTATAAAGTCGGGGCTACTAATAAGACATTTCTTTGGTCTTTAAGACAATCTCGCACTTTTGAAGTTTTACTGTTTTGCTGGACTTTGTCGGAACACAAGTAAAAAATTACAAACTAGTCAACGTTTCAGTTCGTAAGAACAAAACTGTTCTTTTTTTAAAACTTCTCAAATGAACACGATGGACTGTAAACCTGTTAAAATTCTCGCGACGTTAAATGGTGCAGTCGACGCGTGACTTCATTGGCAGACGGTCAGCCAATAATGAACGTTGCACATTACAGAAGGCGTGTCTGTGGTAGCCAGGACCATTCCGAGCGATGGTAAGTGGAAATCCAGAGATAAACACAACTGGCATTGCTGTAGTGAATCGTTTAGGCAGCTCACTTCGACCTTGTCTTCAGTGCTAGTAAATTAGTGTCCGTCCTTTAAGGGTTGATAACAATAGAAACAACTGGTTTTCAAGGGCAAAAAAAGGGGGGGGGGGAAGTTTCACGCAGGACATATGTACTTCGAAGTCGTTTCGTGGTCATCTACAATTTTCCTGTGGTAACTGGCCGCGAGTTTTGATGAGAATAGGTTGTGGCATTTGACTGGGTCAAATAGAATCCGGTTACTCCAGTAATGAGCGCCTTAGATGCGCTGGCAGGCACCTGAGAAGCACCAGTCGTGAGTGAGTGAAGAGATTTGAGCGGCTCTGAACATCAGGGCCTTGAGAGCCGATGAGGGTGAAGCGATGAGTATGTAGCATAGCTGGAATGAAAGCGGGCGAAACGGGAGAACCCCGAGAAAACCCGCAGATCAGTGACATCGTCCGGAACGATTCCCACGTGCGAGAATCCGGGAATGCCTCCGTCAGGAATCGAACCCGGTTCGCCTAGGTGGGAGGCGAGTAGTCTTACAACTGCACCACCTCGGCCCCTCACCCAGTCGTAAAAATGGATCGGAGGTAAACTGTTCTAAAATACAACTAGATAGGATCTCTCTCTTCAGAAATCTGATGTTCCTATCAATAACAACGAAAGAACTTAGAAAGTGTTTTGTCAAACTGTTAATGAAGCGATTACGCAGGTCTCTCAGCCACCTAATGAAATTAAATGTGGACCAAAGACTGGGATTCATGTTCCTCGGTTTCGCCAGTGATTACTGAATTAGCTGATGGTAAGGAAATCCTAGCCGCTTGTTTCCAAACTTGTGTTGGCAAAAACACCAATACCTATTTTACAATAGATTCAGGATACCAGTACCCGTGTACCCAAAGATAAATATAATTAATACTTAATTAACATGTGTATATTATATATATCACAGATGTGAATTAATTGCAAAATTTAATTAGGGGCACAGAAATTTGGGCTCCCATATCCCAAAATGTTCTCCTTTTCGGTGCCATATTTTGACAACTATAATAATTTGACTACAAATATTTACATTTATGGAGTCGTTATACAAATCTCTTTCAGATAGTGAAATAAAAAAATATCGTAAAAAGTGTCGGTAATCTATGTTTACACACTATCGCCTTCAAAATAGTTTTCTTGCACAGCAATACAGCACTCCCAACGTTCCAGCCACTTCTGGAATGTGTCCTGGAAATCTTCTTCTCGAAGCATTTGAAGCTCCTTCTCGTTTCCTGTCATTGCCAACAGGCCTATACCTTGTTCGCGGATAACTGAGCACTTTTTTACAGTCGTGCTGATGATCTACTTTCCTTCTCATTCTGTATCTTTCCGCCTAATGCGGAATAAGCACACTCTTGGACGCGATGACATTTTTCATGCGCAGATAAAGTGAAACTGTGAAATAAAATTGGTAAGGAAATAAATATGTTAGTGGCTTGCTAATTCTTGCTCATATATGTAAAAAAAAAAATAGATTCGTTGACCTCAACTTTTAACACTATAATTTTAGTACTACGTTTAAACATGGAACCATTTTCGTACATCGCTGCCAACTTAACTAAGGAAATGTCGACAACTGTATTCGTTAAAAACATATGTGCAGATATGGGTATTTTTTTGATAAGTTCATCTCAAAAATTCTAAATTTATAGTCCCCGTTTGTGCACACGATTTCGCAACACAGACACCTGTGAAAGAAGCCGCACACACGTTTGCAAAACCAAGGAACCAAAATATCGAGCCCGAAAGGAATTTTCGGATATCAACAACGAAATGAGTACAGCGTCAATAAATGTAGGTCCAGCAGACATCATGGCATTCATTGGAAACTAGGAGCATGCCAAGCTTCGAGTGCCCAACAAGATTTAATCAGAACCCGGAAAACAACACGTGCGTGATGGGGCGCGAAGAGTGGAACTAAGCTACACGAGGCAGAGGGCTGGCAGTTGACGAACGGACGGACATCGGCCGGAACCAGGACTGACAGTGTCCTTCCTTCAGGCGACGAGTTCTGGGTGCGTTACCACGTCAGTTGCTTTCTATGGACTCGTCCACTCAGTTTAAGATCCTCTCCTTTCCCTCCTTTGATCCTCCTGTCGACACGGCACAATTAATTGACTCACGGAACATTTGCAATAATCACCGACAAACTCCCTCAAGTAATTCCTCACATAAATATAGACGGAGAGTATATACGTGACTCTTAGCTTAACTGGATTCCTAAGGATGGTACACATTCGTAATGATGATAACGTGCAAATACCACGGGACGTAATGCACCAGTAAACACGCATAAACATCTACATAAAATTAATGTCGGTATACATAATGAATAGGTAATATTAAAAAAATGGTGGTTTCCACCATTGTTGTATCCAGTCGCATTAGAGGCTTGAATGTGGCACCGCCTTAACTGGTACACTGCACGTGCTTTCAGAAGTCTCAAGTGGACATGTGCACCATCCTTAGGAAGCGAGTTACGCTAAATGTCACATGTATAAACTTTTTGTCTATATATATGACGGTGTTTGTCGGTGGTTTTTGTGAACATTCTGCATAGTAGTGTGCTTGTTTTGGAATGGCTATGTTAAAAAGATCAACTTTCCTCTCCTTTGGAATAATCGTTTGTGTCCAGTTCTGGAGACCGTGACAAGATAACAGAAGAGCACAATGAAATAGGAGAATAAAACGTTACGGAAATATAACCAGCAAAAATACTGACGCAAATCGCAGGATTTTAAATGCGTGCATTCTTGTAAATGTGTTCAAATTAAACTGATTAGTTTCGTTCTTTATTACAAGTAATTGAATTAGTAGCAGCATGGGTAGTTACCAGGGTATGCTTCNTGGGGGGGGGGGAATTTTCGGTGAGTAGGTAGAGCGCTCCGGGTCTCCTTTACACCAGCGCGGCCCTCTTGCCTTATTCCCTTCCATTAGGAAGAGGCATTCAATTAGTCATAGTTCAGTTGCGCAACCCCCTTGTGATGCTCTGATTTCCTGAGCGTACAGTCGGCACAAGATGCGCTCAGCACCACCACAGCGCTGTTCACTGTAAGAAGAGCACTTTCGAAATCCCTGCTTAAGAACTACTTGTATGCACTTTGTGTATTCTTCAAACCATACGTACAATCAACGTTACCATGGGCAGATATCTTTATTCGTGCGTCGGTTAAGGGCAACTATAATTTTTTTAACGAAAGTAAATATTTTACTAATGTTTTTATTATTACACTCATATGCATTAAAAACAAAAACCAAAATTAGTATAAAATATTCTGTATACACAAATGTTCACGTAANTTTCGAAATCCCTGCTTAAGAACTACTTGTATGCACTTTGTGTATTCTTCAAACCATACGTACAATCAACGTTACCACGGGCTGATATCTTTATTCGTGCGTCGGTTAGGGGCAACTATAATTTTTTTTTTACGAAAGTAAATATTTTACCAGTGTTTTTATTATTACACTCATATGCATTAAAAACAAAAACCACAATTAGTATAAAATATTCTGTATACACAAATGTTCACGTAGCACTTGTAATTTAACCGTAACACATGGAAATGCTTTCTCTCCGTCGTTGCCAACTTTACTGGGCGCGTTACAGTCATTGTGCCCCTTTAAGTATACGCATGGTTAAGGTAGTGACATTTTTCTAGTGCTGATTTCTAAAATTGTTCGTTTTACCGTGAACAGCCTTAACGCAGTCTATTCACAGCTACTTACAACTATTTTCAAATCCTGCTTAAGTTATACTTTCGGGCTACACGCTACGTATCCTTCTGTCATATGTAAATGAAACGTATGCGAGTCTAGAAAAAAAACACCAGATTTAAATAACGCACCGCATTTTTACGGTGGGTACAAAATAGAAAAATTATATTATTATATGTGAAAAGAACAAATATTTCAAAATTTATACCTGGCTACTCAAATTTTCCCGTAAAAAAACAATTACTTAACTAATAATATTTTACATGAGAACCAGCCCTATTTATTGGTTGTCTTTGCGAACATACGCCTAATTACTTCGTTTCTGTTTGACTATAAAATAAATCTGACTATGAAATAAACATAATTTACATACGATATTTAAAATTAAGAATTAATTTCACCAAAAATACAATTACTTTATTTTAACAAAAGTGTTAAACGATTGTGGTGTATGACTCTTACAGGAAACAAACAAACTTACTTGAGAAGATTATTCAAAAGTTTGATTTAAAAAATTGTGAAGGTACCATGAATAAGCTGTACTACAGATATTTCTAACTTGTAAAAACTTACAATATTTTAAATACGCTATCTATCACCTTTCCGTAAGTACAGTAACTAGCGATTTTTGTGGTTCTTGTTGCGCTATCACAAACGATGACCTGTGGGTCTGTGTTCTGCTGTAGTGATATGAACCAGTGATAACTCACGAGCGCGGTGCGGTCTACGAATTAGTGACCCACGAAGACGACACTGGGCACTGACCCGCGGTGTACAGTGCTGAACAAAAAGTAACCTTCCTGTACCAAATGCAGATATTAGTGAACAGTGGCTCTAAATGGGTAACAAATTACACTGTTTGTATGATGAAAAATGATGGCATTTATTTTCTTTATATATATGTCAAAGTTTTATGTATGTATGTATGCATGTTCCTTATACAATTCTACATCGTTAGACGGATCTTAACCAAATTTTGTAGGTATGCCCTTTAGTACCCAACTTAAAATACTGTATATGTCAAAATAGGCTCTGACCCCTTTTCGCGTTGGAAACCCCTAAAACCGTTTTGTGAATCTCTGGGCACCCATTGGGTCCGAAACCCCTAAGTGGGGTCGAGCATCTTCTATTTCCCTCTTAAACCCGGGCAACGCCAGATACTTCTAGTAGTTCTGTATAATCTATTTGACAGTCAGTATTCAAGCTAAATTAAACTCTGTTTAAGAAGTTATATTTCTAAGAAAGATTAAAACTGTATTCATTTAAGTTTCAAACATCTAAAGTTACGATGGATGAAGTTGGAATACGTATAATTATTATATTTGCAACCCACGTGATTAACCTTACTGAATTCTGACTAATGGTAAGTGGAAGGAGCATTTCACCCCTTACAGAAGAGTTAAAGACAATCAATAAAAATAAATGAACCTTTATTTTAAATCAGTTTAAAAGTCGCTCCTCCCAAATCATAAATGCCTATTCTGGTTACTAAAGTGGCTCATGTTAAGCGAAATCACAGCTGGTTTCCGCTAATGTATATTGAATTCCAATGTTCTGGGAGATTACCTTATTGCGAAAATTTCTGATACCAGAAAACAATTGCAATATATTCTCATGATAAAACTGTAGTGCTTCGCTAATTGAAACCATTGGCCCAGATATAAGGTTCAAGGCTCATTTTCCCCTATTATGCAGAAATGATCATTTTTCGTGTCAATTTCAGTTTCTGAGGTGTCATTGGAAATTTTTGGCTACAGAAAATTTACAATTTAATTGTTGTTTAATACTTTTCTATCGAATTTTTACTGTGTGTTATTTCCTACTTGCAAAAAGACAAGAACTATTTGATAAATTTAAACATGTCCGTGACTTTTCACATCAAGCAGATAACACACAATTTAAATCCAGTACAGAAATATTAAATAACTCGTAAAATGTAAATTTTCTATAATCGTACATTGTCCGTAATTACGGTGAATTCCAAAATTATGACGCGAAAACGAAGATTGTCTGCAGAAGAAGAAAAGCCGATCAATAAAGTTAAATAGTTAGCGGATTAACAGTGTAACAAAATGTATCGTTTAGATATGTGTTTCGCTACAACTTATCGTACAAACTTGATATGCAGACTACACTTGACAATTTTTATGAAAACAATTTCCGTAAAAAGAGCCTCCCTCGAGCTGGAGAGCGTAAACGGTGGCACAACAGGAGAGGGAAGACAGAATGTAATGCCCAGGCAGCAAGGCGGATTGTCGATCGACGGGACAGGAATAAGTGACGTTATTTGGAGGCAGCTCCGAAATCTCGTTAGGCAGTCGGAACCGCGGGAACTCCCTGCCGGGGCGACGTTCACAGCTCATTTCCTGCCTCCAGGGGAGGTTCATAATTAGCGAGGTCGNCCGATTCTAAACAGGCGAGCGAATTCGACTACCACGGCCACGTTTTCTCGCGTCGACAAACCTCACAGTGTTTTCCCCTTTCTTCTCTTGTTTCTGAAGTTTTCATTTCTACAACAAAGTGACCAACTGCATTCGCTAATTACATTCCAAATTATAATCAGTGAAAACCACTGATTCGCAGGGAATTTCAACTACTCGAATCAGTGAAACGGGCTCCACCTAGAATCAGTGGAAAACCACTGGATGTTTCGGTGAAATAATTTCACCGATTAAATGAAGGCCAACTGCGCGCGGCCAACTTAATTTAATTTTTATTAAATTCAGCGAAATTGTTACAGGAAATTAACATACTTCCGATTGTCACCGCTTATATTGTGCAATATAACGTCGTTTAAAACAAATTAAAAATATTTCGCGTTGTCCGGGATTTGAACCCACATTATCGTTTTTCCAGATCGTTACCTTCGCAACTTTTTTGACAGTAGCGACCAGAGGGACCCCGATTTTATAGTAATTGATGAATAAATTGTAAGATGTTAGTCGTTTAGTACAGCAGACTATGTAAATTGAGATAGATGAGTTAATGCGTACCAACAATGATTACCAATATTAACGATACTGTTTGTATTAACAATGTTTAATGTGATAAAGAGTAACACATTATTTTGAAAATGTATCGGTTTTATTTGGAAATGAAATCTTGAAAAACAAATTTATTGAATTTGAGTAATATAAGTGGAATAATATTGTACGTTATGTAATTAAATATATGTTTAAAAGTTAAAATAAATTTTTGAATATATTACGCCGTTTATCTAACCTGTTATANTCAGAAACAAATTTATTGAATTTGAGTAATATAAGTGGAATAATATTTTATGTTATGTAATTAAATATATGTTTAAAAGTTAAAATAAATTTTTGAATATATTACGCCGTTTATCTAACCTGTTATAATTTAAACTGACATTACATTAAATAAAGTAATTAATTACTGTACGTTAGTAAAATGATAGTTCAGTAAATAATACAATTTTTTATATATTTTCCGTATTTTCCAGATTAACTCAAAACCACGAAGGCCTAGGAAGGAACGGGTCCAGTCGTGTTTCACGGAGTCGTCCTAGAATTCGCCGCAAGTAATTTCAGAAGAAAAAAAAAAGTAAAACAGAAGTCACTATTTTCGGCTCTGGAATCGAACTCAGGTCTTCCCGATTCAAGATCCAGCGTATTAGGCTATCACTGTACCGCCTCACTCGGTGTCTGGTGATATGATTAAAATGTAATTAGAAGGGAAAGGTTAACTTCTTTGCTGAGTTAATTGCACTGCGAGACCTTTTGTGGCGTTATAAGAAGAAATTTTGTTTCGGGAACTGGTCACGAAGGTAGAAATTTACAAATGTGCTAAACTACAACTCGTAACGCACTGTTGGAAATCTGCCGGGAGTCGGCATACCATCAATAACCAATTATACTCAAGAAATGAACATTCAAATACGATAACGTTTATACAGAAGGAATAAGTTACACATTAATTGAAACTGGAAATCTCATTAGCAAATGGGGCCGCGGTGGCTGAGCGGTTAGGCAGCTCGCCTCCCACCAAGGCGAACCGGGTTCAGTCCCCGGCCGGGTCACTCCCGGATTTTCCGCAAGTGGGAATCGTTCCGGACGATGCCGCTGGTCGGCGGGTTTTCTCGGGAATCTCCCGATTCCCCCGCCCTCGCAATCTGGGCGCTGCTCCATTCCAGCCTCATTCCACCCTCATCGGCTCTCAAGACCTCGTTGCTAAGAGCCTCCAAAATCTCTCAACTCAATTCAACTTAGTAGTAAATATGAAATGGGACGGAGTTTTAGACTCGGCATATCAAGCATTCTGTGGTTTTGATTCCCGCAACGTGAACGCATCCGTTAGACAAACATGTTGCCGTAGCCTCTCAGAGCAGCTTACAGTAGGGAATATTTCGTGTTACTACGTTAGTCCCGACGACAAGACGTTTGGATTGTTCGTACAGGCGATAGGACTTTGTAAACACGTGAGAAAGTCGACTCTGTGGGTACCTGTTGGATACCTGTCTGTCCTCGTGGAGGTTGATAAGCGACTGACTACTCTAAAGACATGGGCTGGAGCCTGCCAAGGGAAGAAATAGGAGAGGGTCATCTTCTCTACACTGCCAACCCACTTGGGAAAGATA
>NQII01000062.1:1083795-1110310 GCA_002778355.1 Clitarchus hookeri | reverse complement strand
TGGCGCACAAGCACTCGAAATCTCTTGCTGTAGTATGTTATTGATCACCACTGCAAGCGGGTAATATCGAGGAAGTGCGATTCGGACGGCGTCTGCCGTCAAACTGATAACGGCTGATAACAGTTTATGGAGCAAACAGCAGTGCTCGCGCGTCACAATCACCTGCCACTTTTCCCGATGTGCGCGCCCGCCTTTCGCAAACGAGAGGCACGATGGTGGTTCAAACAAACAGGAGGGGATGGCTGCATGAATGAGAGAACTGGTCAAATGGAACACGGTGTATTCTGCGCAAAGCCTCGCAGTGCCTTAACGGAGATCAGACCCCGCCATCTTTGATTTTCACTATTTTTTTTTCTTATCCTTAGGTTCCATTTATGGACGTTTAACGAAATTCATCGCATGACATGACATAAATAATAGTTTCTATAGCTTTATGAAACTATTACAACTCTACCATGATTATTAACTTTGACTGGTGACTGCCGGCAAGAAATAAGCAAAATTTTGTTGCCCGCCTTCACAGAAATGATATTCGCAATAGTAGTCTAGAAATGAATTTTTCAAAACGTGTGCAAAGCAATGCCCAATGCCTTGTCGACGCCCAGAATGAAATATAATACATGTGTTGCAAGTTACAGCGAAAATTACGTAAAACCAACATGGCGGGAACTAATACCCCTTAATGGCCCTTCTTAGTAAACATTTTAAACGCCGTAATAAAGCATTGCGATGGCGATGGAAGATAGCATAAACAAGCCTCGCTCTTATTCTGTTTCCTAAGAATTTTAAGCGCAGACTGTACAGTTTTAATACCTGCATCTTGAACAGAATTCTACTTACAACAATTTGTCCTATCTTTCAAACTTTTTCGACGATAGCATTCATGTTTCAACTACCAAATTTATGAATTCGGAGAAAAAAATATCTACTTTCATTTTTGCCATGAAAAATGATTAGCATAGAAATATTCCATATATNTTATGAATTCGGAGAAAAAAATATCTACTTTCATTTTTGCCATGAAAAATGATTAGCATAGAAATATTCCATATATAATTTTTTTAATTGGACTAGACACAATTGCTTACACTGAGACCCATAACCACGACCTGTTGACACTCGTTTAATAACTTCCACGATACAAAAAAAAAGAGCTGAAGACAGCTGTTGTTCCGAAATGTCCCAATCCCGCTGGTCCCACGACCCTTAAAAAAATGNTTATGAATTCGGAGAAAAAAATATCTACTTTCATTTTTGCCATGAAAAATGATTAGCATAGAAATATTCCATATATTATTTTTTTAATTGGACTAGACACAATTGCTTACACTGAGACCCATAACCACGACCTGTTGACACTCGTTTAATAACTTCCACGATACAAAAAAAAAAGAGCTGAAGACAGCTGTTGTTCCGAAATGTCCCAATCCCGCTGGTCCCACGACCCTTAAAAAAATGNAAAAAAAAAAGAGCTGAAGACAGCTGTTGTTCCGAAATGTCCCAATCCCGCTGGTCCCACGACCCTTAAAAAAATGTCTACGATGACAAAGATAGGTGAGTTCTCAACCCTGGCGTGACTTTAAACTTTCTAAGCACCTTACCGATCACCGATCGTTCGGAGATCCGTCGTCTTTTAGCCGCCTTGTGCATATCCCTGCGACGTGAAACACAAACTTCGGAATGTTTTACTCTTGTAATTTTCGACACCCTAGCGCTTTTTTTTTCTGGCATCGAAGCATGTGTTTTTTTTTAATGTGTTTCTGCGATTGTGACAAGTAAGTAAATGAAAAATTACTGCGGGCCGATCACGGCATTACAGACATTTGTCACAACAAAAAACCCACAGCAAGACGTAGAAACATACACTGAAAACAATCCAAGACTGGTTGTTTTCAAGAGATATTCCAAACGTAAAAATAATCCCACAAATAAATTAATAACATTTTTACAGAAAGTACTAGTAGACACACGAATGAACAACGAAGACAGTAAGTACAGTTACGTGCAAAAAAAAATCATTGCAAGCACAATGAAGAAAGCGTATGAACACCGAGACGAAGAAAGATATACATTATGTGTCGATTTGTGTGTGGAGTTACTGGGCAAAACGAACTGCCCATAATAATACAACGTACTGGGTTCGATGATTCCCGAGTTAAGGGCCCATGTCACTATATACGCTGTTGGAAGCCGTGCGTGCACCTGTGTCCACAGGATATGATAGGCATGAACGATGAGTGCGTGTGCTGGTAGGCTCATGTCACTGTTGACTTCCAACGCAGGACACCAAGCGCTACGGATATAATTAGCTGAAGATAGTCCAGTCCGTCTTGTCCCAAGGCACTGTGGTCATGAAAGCTTATTCCAACCACAAAATGGCGGACACGTATGAAATATCTAGACCTGCCGAGTGGAATACGGTGGAATAGAGGCGTCTGTAGCGCCCAGGCAGATGGGCCGGGCAGGATCAATCGCTTGGCCTGCGCGTTCCCTTGACCTTATCCGGCGGAATATTACCTGCGGTGACTTGTCAAGACGATCGTTTTGAAACACCTGCTGCGGGTATTGCAATACTTATCGTCAGTGTGTGGAAGAAGTTTGCCAGCAGATCCGTGGGATCAGTTAGGTGTTTGAATGTGTCAGAGAGTCGCTGATAAGAGGTGTGCAATCGTGCATTAATGTCATACGCGTGCGCATGAGAAATGTTTAGATTTTTAGGTTTAAAATAGTGATAATTACACAATAATTTTGTCAAAATAGGATATTGTACGTAACCCACGTTTCGCCTTATTTCCTGAAATAATATATGGAAAACTCCATGGTGTGATTCTAATTTGTATATATTTGAAAAGTGAAATGAATCAAATCAAAGTCAAGCCTGCCTTGACGTGGTGGGCAAATCGATTTCGGTATTCCTCAGAATGTATCGTGCAGAAAAACGTGATCTTAAGCATGCTACGGGGCCGCAGTGGTGTAGTGGTCAGACAACTCGCTTCCGACCATGGCGTCCCGGGTTCGATTCTCGGCCGAGTTGCTCCCGGATTTTCGCATGAGGGAATCGTGCCGGACGATGCCTNCATGGCGTCCCGGGTTCGATTCTCGGCCGAGTTGCTCCCGGATTTTCGCATGAGGGAATCGTGCCGGACGATGCCTCTGTTCGGTGGGTTTTCTGGGGGATCTCCCGTTAACTGGTTAAATTTATTTAAAACATTGGTAACCAACATTGGCAGNTGTTCGGTGGGTTTTCTGGGGGATCTCCCGTTAACTGGTTAAATTTATTTAAAACATTGGTAACCAACACTGGCAGAACGTTGTTTCTTGGTTGTAATTATGTATGCAATAACACAACGTGGCAAAACATTGCCAACTTTGTGTAAATGACTCTGTGGATGACTTTCTGAAAGAGAAAAAGACACTACTCTTAACAGTTTGCACACAACCAAAAAATTATGTTGGGGCAACGGTGTATTTCAGTTGGCAACCAACATGAAAGTCACGTTGGGCCAAACGTAAACCCGAGGAACATTTCGGCATTGGGCCAACGTAATATTCCAAAATTGGCCCAACGGTAGAGCGAAACGTTGGTGCTACTGGGGGGACAAAATTAAGATTATCAGTTGCCATCGTTTATGTAACACAATAATTCCCTAATTATATCCAGTTGTGGAACGTGGTAAAAAATAAAATGTTGGTGTTTCGTTGGAAACATGTTCTATTTTGGTTGGCGTCCAACTGAAAACATAACGTTGGGCCAGCGTAGACCCGAGTGTCATTTTGATGTCTGGCCAACGTAATTTTTCCAAAGTTGGACCAACCTTGGGGCAAATCTTGGGCTTACGTCGGCCCAACCAAAAATTGCTACTGGGGTCAAGACCTCGATGTTAAGAGCCGCCCAAATCTCCCCACCCTACTCGTTGGCATGCTGAAATCCCATAATAATAAATTTATCTCAAAGACCACTACTTTAAATCCTAGCTGATATTGTAAATGCAAAGGTGTATTTGTTTGTTTGTTTGTCCTTA
Organism: Clitarchus hookeri; assembly: GCA_002778355.1. NCBI lineage: Eukaryota > Metazoa > Arthropoda > Insecta > Phasmatodea > Phasmatidae > Clitarchus > Clitarchus hookeri. The sequence goes on along the minus strand of NQII01000062.1, from coordinate 1,106,288 downwards.
TTTCACGTCGCAACNTACTTTAAATCCTAGCTGATATTGTAAATGCAAAGGTGTATTTGTTTGTTTGTTTGTCCTTATTTCACGTCGCAACGAAGGAACGGATCGACGTGATTTTTTGCACAGAGATAGTTGGAGGGCCGGGAAGTGACATAGGCTACTTTTTATCACGAGAAAATATCTCATTTCGTCGGAGAAATTCTTATTGGAAAACGAAAAGGTACACAAACGGAATAACAATGCAAAGTCGNAGGTACACAAACGGAATAACAATGCAAAGTCGCAACCGAGCAACAGATCGACGAAATTTCTTGCACAAAAATAGTTCAAGTGCTGTAAGGTGATATATGGTACTTTTTATCGCGAGAAAATATCTAAAAAAAAATTTACAAACGATAACAGTGAATCTAGTCGGGAAAAAGTTTGCCGCTAAGCGCGCTCTCTTGCAATACGCTGTCTAAACCGTTAAAGATGGAACAATATAATGTAGTAAAGAATTGTGTAGATTAAAAAGACCTAAAAACAGAGAAATACTGATAAGTGTTTTTACCATTTAATTAACCGAGACGTTGAGTTTCATAGAGTATAGAAGATTAACACTAAGTAAAATTCAATTTTATTTTAAAAAAAAAAAGCTAAACAATAATTATGTAGTCTACGCGAGCGGAGTCGCGGGCACAGCTAGTTAATAAATAAAGCTGGTCTTTAGGGTGTGCCTGGGCGTGCCCGGCACACTCCGTGCGTGCACACGTGTATTTCGAACACCTCTTCTAAGAGCGAATCACTGTTGGCATATAGAGGACTGTGTAACGACACTAACATGAAATACAGCTATTAAAAGTTCCAGCAGAACCCTGGGAGTCCTTACTTCGAGAACCATCAAACCAAGGACATACATTCGCACGGAGGTTTTTTTTCTTTTTAAGGTGCATTGTTTACTCCCTGGTTACGTCCCACATAAATCGACACACCTTGTATACGAAGAAAACTGGACGACACGATGACGTTAGCACAGGACGCGGAACAGACGGAAACTTTCGTTGGTATACCAGTGCAGACGTTTGTGGAACTGGCATATCTGCCTACCCTCATGCATACATTAGATAATTTTTTTTTTAAACTAAAAAAAAATTTCTGGAAGTTTAGTATTTTTTACATGAAAAGTATGTCTTGCTTGCTGCACCGTGCCAAATGCGANTACTTTAAATCCTAGCTGATATTGTAAATGCAAAGGTGTATTTGTTTGTTTGTTTGTCCTTATTTCACGTCGCAACAAAGGNTGATATTGTAAATGCAAAGGTGTATTTGTTTGTTTGTTTGTCCTTATTTCACGTCGCAACAAAGGAACGGATCGACGTGATTTTTTGCACAGAGATAGTTGGAGGGCCGGGAAGTGACATAGGCTACTTTTTATCCCGAGAAAATATCTCATATCGTTGGAGAAATTCTTATTGGAAAACGAAAAGGTACACAAACGGAATAACAATGCAAAGTCGCAACCGAGCAACAGATCGACGAAATTTCTTGCACAAAAATAGTTCAAGTGCTGTAAGGTGATATATGGTACTTTTTATCGCGAGAAAATATCAAAAAAAAAATTTACAAACGATAACAGTGAATCTAGTCGGGAAAAAGTTTGCCGCCAAGCGCGCTCTCTTGCATTACGCTGTCTAAACCGTTAAAGATGGAACAATATAATGTAGTAAAGAATTGTGTAGATTAAAAAGACCTAAAAAAATCCGCGGTAGCATACATTTATCTATAACAGAGAAATACTGATAAGTGTTTTACCATTTAATTAACCGAGACGTTGAGTTTCATAGAGTATAGAAGATTAACACTAAGTAAAATTCAGTTTTATGTAAAAAAAAAGCTAAACAATAATTATGTAGTCTACGCGAGCGGAGTCGCGGGCACAGCTAGTTAATAAATAAAGCTGGTCTTTAGGGTGTGCCTGGGCGTGCCCGGCACACCCCGTGCGTGCACACGTGTATTTCGAACACCTCTTCTAAGAGCGAATCACTGTTGGCATATAGAGGACTGTGTAACGACACTAACATGAAATACAGCTATTAAAAGTTCCAGCAGAACCCTGGGAGTCCTTACTTCGAGAACCATCAAACCAAGGACATACATTCGCACGGAGGTTTTTTTTCTTTTTAAGGTGCATTGTTTACTCCACGGTTACGTCCCACATAAATCGACACACCTTGTATACGAAGAAAACTGGACGACACGATGACGTTAGCACAGGACGCAGAACAGACGGAAACTTTCGTTGGTATACCAGTGCAGACGTTTGTGGAACTGGCATATCTGCCTACCCTCATGCATACATTAGATAATTTTTTTTTAAACTAAAAAAAAAATTTCTGGAAGTTTAGTATTTTTTACATGAAAAGTATGTCTTGCTTGCTGCACCGTGCCAAATGCGAAAGCAACCATTCTGGTTATCGCCACAGAGACGCCTCGAGGAGACAAGTTAAGATCATAAAATTACTTGTGGTGTCTAAGAAGCAGAACGAGACTTCACGTAAATGTTAACTCAGCGCAACGCAGCACGAGTGACGGTCACGCGAGTGAGGAGCAGATTNCAGAACGAGACTTCACGTAAATGTTAACTCAGCGCAACGCAGCACGAGTGACGGTCACGCGAGTGAGGAGCAGATTTACAGATACGACTTAGTCCTCGGCACGCACGTAAGAGGGCAACTGCTAACGGCTACCCATAGGCGACGACTTCTTGTGTCTATAGAAGCGACACAAGTATCAAACTTCGTGTGACGGCAACCNCAACGGCTACCCATAGGCGACGACTTCTTGTGTCTATAGAAGCGACACAAGTATCAAACTTCGTGTGACGGCAACCATGCTCATGTAAACCTTATCTCTCTTTCCGTACACTGGGGCCACGGTGGTGCAGTGGTTAGACTGCCCACCTCCCACTGAGGCGAAGCGGGTTTTAATTCCCGGCGGGGTCGCTCCCAGATTTTTGCAAGTGGGAATCGTGCAGGACGATGACGATGGTCAGCCGGTTTTCTCGGGGATCTCCCGTTTCCCCTGCCCCTTCATTCCGGCACTGCTCCATACCTCGCTTCACCCTCATCGGTTCTCGAGACCTCGATGTTAAGAGTCGCCCAAATCTCTTCACTGACTGACCCCTAATTGCACAGTGCCAGATTAAATGTATATTTTCAACTTCTCGCGAACTCCAACTGGGAGAGCGAGGCAGCCTTGATAAAGGGAATCACTAGTAATATTTTTTCATTACTTTACGGTTACGTCTGGCTATAAGGAAAAACTGAAAGGAGCCAAATTCNGGAATCACTAGTAATATTTTTTCATTACTTTACGGTTACGTCTGGCTATAAGGAAAAACTGAAAGGAGCCAAATTCGAGACTGCGATATGCTTTTCTAGAAATATCTGAGTTTCTCGCAAATTAGTTCTTAACAGTATGATATTATTCCACGCGATGTAAGTCAGTGGATTAAACTACTGATGTCACTTTGNCGCAAATTAGTTCTTAACAGTATGATATTATTCCACGCGATGTAAGTCAGTGGATTAAACTACTGATGTCACTTTGTACTTCTCCCTTTGCACTTGAAAATGTGCTCTAAGGCCTAAAAGTGCTATTTATACAAGTATTTTTACTATATTTTCGGTTTCGTATATATTCAATATTACAAAAATAAAAGGTAGTGGCTCTAGGTAATTGTTTTTTTCATCCTTTCCTGAAAATAAATCATATCGCCACAGCATTTAATTAACTGAGGTACGAGTTAACGCGCGAGCACTGACTTCACAGACAATATCTTATTGTGTCTCCCTTAAGGGGCCCGCCTGACTGCAACGTTTTTATATTTTTTTCGCTGAGAAGCGAAGGGGGGGCCTTAACTGCTGAAAAAAAGTTTTGCATCAAACAAAAAATCATGTACGCCCTATCATCCAAAATTATCGCTCGGAATGCATTTATAGAATAATCTTTACGCGATTTTTTTTNAAAATCATGTACGCCCTATCATCCAAAATTATCGCTCGGAATGCATTTATAGAATAATCTTTACGCGATTTTTTTTTAGCATTTTTGTCGGAATGTATATGTCCCACTTGACTGTAGTTCACTTTTGGTGCATTCTTTCTGTGACAGACGAATGTAGGCTTGTTTTCATTCAGCGATGTGGAGACTGTTAGTGAGTGAAGGCTTGGCTGTAGACGTGATTGGATCATGCCACGACACACAATAACAAAGTTTCGACGTGCTAGGATCGTTTATCTCGTACGAAGTGGTGTTGTACAACGTACGATTGCTGAAACTGTGGGTTTTTTCACAAAGTGGTGTGTCTAGGATCTGGAGGCGATACATAAGAGACTGGTACTGCTAATTTTCAGCCACGATCTGGNTTCACAAAGTGGTGTGTCTAGGATCTGGAGGCGATACATAAGAGACTGGTACTGCTAATTTTCAGCCACGATCTGGTCGCCCGAGGGTCACATAACCTGCTCAGGTCTGCTATGTTAGAATTAATGCATCCCAGAACAGAAAATCAACAGCAAGGGAGATACGGGATCGTCTCCGAGCAGCCTCGGGTGTACATCTCTCTGACCAGACCGCGAGGGAGACCGGCGTGCTAGGAGACCCATGAGATGCCCTTATCGCAACAGACAACATCGGCAGAACCACTAGCAATGGGCACGGGATCGTCACGAGTGGACAGCTGAAGAATGGTCCCATGTTCTGTTCACTGATGAGACAAGGATTGGTTTTAGGCCAGATTCCAGAAGGTCGAGGGTGTGGAGACGACGAGGTGCACAGACAAGGCGTCGTGNTCGTCATTTCACCATCTCTCTTTCTCTCTCCAGTGGCTCCATCTAGCTTATTCCTCCCCCCTCCCCTATCCATTTTTGGAAATGATAAAGCTATGCAAAAATCGAAGCAATATAAGGTACTTAACTGACTTATCTCTTGGTTTCCTGGCTCCAAATCCGAAGGCGGCGTGGAAACTCACGCAGCGAAGCGACCTCTGGCGCGATTCGAGAACCGGCTAAGTCGCACTTCGGAAATTTTCATCTTTTTCGCAGAGGTTTAAGTTATATNTCTTGGTTTCCTGGCTCCAAATCCGAAGGCGGCGTGGAAACTCACGCAGCGAAGCGACCTCTGGCGCGATTCGAGAACCGGCTAAGTCGCACTTCGGAAATTTTCATCTTTTTCGCAGAGGTTCAAGTTATAAGTAGCGATAAAAGTGATTATTTGAAAATGTTTTGCTAAATGAGACAGTGTCAATAGTTTTGTGATGACATGGAGACTACTTGGCCTCTATAATAACGTGCATTGCAGGTCCCTATTTATGAGAAAAGTACTTATTTTCCAAATGATCCTAATAGTCATACACATACAAAAAATTTATTACAAAAATCTACGTTTTTTAAACGCCACTCGTAGCTAGCCGTTTTGCTTTGTTACAATTTAAGAGTGCGCGTTTATTACAGTAGAGTAGATATGTTCTCTCTAATACAAAAAAAAAACTATATGAGCATCCCTTTGTTAAGTTAAGCCTGTATTCAAAGCTACTGATTACGAAAATACATTCACNCAAAAAAAACTATATGAGCATCCCTTTGTTAAGTTAAGCCTGTATTCAAAGCTACTGATTACGAAAATACATTCACTGAAAAATATTTATTCCCTACGGTGATTAAAGGTGATCGAAATTATGAAGAACATTGTACCGAAGATACAATACCGTGACAATAACACCCAGAGGGCCACGGGAATGAGCTGCAAAAAATCGGGTACAAAACTTCGGGACCCACGGTGAAATAGCCGTTTGAGTCACGTAGTCTTGTGTCTGGCACGTTGAACAGGAAGTAATTATAATGCTCTGCACTGTACACAGCAGAAAATAGTGTCCGGTGAGAAGAATCAATCGAGTGTGGTGTGGAAGATATAATTCGTTGCCGAGACTGTATTTCGCAGTCTGATATGCTGCTACTGCCAATAAACACGGAAAAGAAACGCTTTTTTTACTGATCCCAATTGAAGACAGAACGTTATGCCGATCCTGGTGTACTTTAGGCCAGAAAAAAAGTTGTCCATTGTAACGGCTGGAAGGGTATATTTATGTGCGACTGTAAGGGCGATTCTGGCCATTTATTTTGTTCCCAACGGCATGGTTCCATGTTTTTTTATTTTGCTTTGCAGAATTGCAAATTAATGTCGGTTACATATTTATCAGGTAGGTGGGAAAAAATTAATGCTTCTAATCATACCAAGTGCAAATACGTGCTTGGGCTCGGGGCGTGACTTGTGCGGTTTTCGCACCAAGGAACGGAGGAAAATGTGCTGCCTAGGCGGGCGGGCGAAAGGTGACGAAATGGCCCCGCGAGAGAGGAGCTCGCTTGACACATTGCAAACCGATACAGTTAAAAAAAAAAAAAGAGTTGGTAGAGGANNNNGGGCATCGCAGATTTGTGGCAGAGCCTGGAGCTGCCCGATCCATTTCCTGGAGAACGCACGTGCGCGCTCGTGTCTGGAGAACGCAAGGAGAAGGAGGGATTGGCCCGTACATCCGTCGAGATGCCGCTCAAAGGAGGAGAAACAAATCGCCTCTCTGCTGCCAACCAGCTGATTTCCCACTCGTTGTAGCGGGATTTAATACAGTTTATCGGATAAATGTTGCTTTAGGCGGGTAGCCTAGTTTTTGGCGGATTTTTAAAAGGTGCATGTTTAAAACGGCATTTACAAGTTTTAAAAAATTAGGTTCTTTTCTGTATTCCTCACTTTATGATATTCTGAAAAGTCTTTTTTTCAACTCGAAGTCATACANAAAAAATTAGGTTCTTTTCTGTATTCCTCACTTTATGATATTCTGAAAAGTCTTTTTTTCAACTCGAAGTCATACAAGAATATTCAGAGCGTACATGGGGGGAGGAGAAGTCGATGTGACTGTAAATATAATGTTTAAACACAGACACATACGTACAGACTTTTATGTAGTTTACCATTAAATCTTATCAATTTTTGGTATTACGAGTTGAAAACAAGCGACTGATGACGTAGAAATGAAATGTTTTAAAGGTTACTAATACTATTCAAGATATTTTTTTCTCAAGCCGAAGACAGCTATTGTTTTTATTGCGGAATACTTTTATTTTTAATATATTTTAGAGGAAATTTGGCGGATTTTGTAATTGGTTACAGCGGATATTTCTAACCTATATAGGACTAATGCCACCTCCCGAGGTCAACATTTTGATAAGGACTCTCTTCTTGAGGACGTTTATGAGGCGACTACTAAATATGCTTAATAAACTACTACGTTATTTGGTGTATCTTCTTACGTAGTACATTAAATATAAGTTGCTCACGATAAAATTAGCATTTTGAAAGCTCTGCTTAAGATCTACTTGTAAGCATATTGTGTATCCTTCCGCCATATGGGAAATCGACATTGCCGTGAACCTGATCACTTCATTCAAGCTTCGGTAAAGGGAAACAGTAAAATTATTATAAAAGCAAACATTTCACAAATTTTATAATCCGTACCCTTATATGCATTTAAAAAATCAGAAAGAGGAAAATAAATTATTGTAGTATTGACAAATGTTTACCGAACACTTTTAAGTCAACGTTGAGACATGGAACTACTTTCCCTTCGTCGTTACCAACTTTACTGGGACCTTGACACTACGTGCCCCCGTCAAAAATACACGTATGTAGGGGCAGTGACAATTTTCAAGGGTTAGTTTCAAAAGTTCTTATTTTACCGTGAACAGACTTTAGCTTCGTTTACGCTGTGGTGCGGGGCAGCCTACACTCGGGGGCCAGTCCACGATCTTATAGACTGTTGTGTAGTCTATTCGCGGTATCTTCACACTTTTTTAATCAAACCTCTGCAAAGTCCGCCTCATGCATGACGTGTTCAATTGTTACGTAAATATATCGGGTATCACAAGCGTTTCATATACTTCTGAAAAATAAAAGTATCTTATTTTTTGGTTGAAATTAACTTTTTCTTATTTTTGGTNACAAGCGTTTCATATACTTCTGAAAAATAAAAGTATCTTATTTTTTGGTTGAAATTAACTTTTTCTTATTTTTGGTTGAAATTAACTTTTTCTTATTTTTGGTCTATAAATAATATTATCCCAATTACAATTAATTTGAGTATANTTTTTGGTTGAAATTAACTTTTTCTTATTTTTGGTCTATAAATAATATTATCCCAATTACAATTAATTTGAGTATAAACAGGGGGGAGATGGGTGCGTTGTTCCTTTGGTGTAATTTTCCAGACGGGGTTAAGCTTTGTATGCATGAGGCGAAGAAATAACGTGAAAGTATAACTTAAGCATAGCTTCACAAACGTTTGAAGTAACGCTGAATGAACTACGGTGTATGTTTCAGTTTATCACGATATGTATATCAGAGATTTTTTTTTGTAATATAATATTTACACATTACTTCTTGAATAAGAGCTCTGCACGGGTGTATTTCACTTGATAATCACTGCGGCAAAAGTATTTGCTATTCAACACTAAGTATAAAAGCCTGGCCACTTACATGCTGAGTATATTATGCCTGTGTAGTTTTCCCACTTTCTCGGAGGTCCTTAACTTTTGGAAGTTTAAATATTGCAGAAAAATGTATTCCATTGTCTGGCCATACGATAAATGTTGTTATAGTTTTAGCACCGAATTCGATCAATTCAATAATTTTTGTATCTCATACGGTTCATAAAAAAANATAAATGTTGTTATAGTTTTAGCACCGAATTCGATCAATTCAATAATTTTTGTATCTCATACGGTTCATAAAAAAAAAATTTTTTTAAGACTTATTTTAAAACATTATAAATAACGTCCTTTGTGTCTGAATATAGTTTTGAATTTATTATTTTGTTGTGTTATTCTTTGTAAAATATTTCATTTCTGTAGTTTTCTTTATTTACATCTGAAAATGAGTTAAACGTTTTAGTTGAAAAATATTGTCATTTTTTGGGTTCGCCGAAGAGAATATTTCCACGACATTGTTGTCCGTTGTAGGTCGAGGAATTGACAAGCGCTTACCTAACTGCGATTCAGGATTATCAGTTTTTGAACTGGCATGGTTATTAAACCGTTCACTCACCTTGTCCACGATTGAGGACATGTCTCTCATGAAGGGTATTTATGGCCAGCATTGTACACAACGAAGGAAAATAATACACCAATGCTTTGAAAGTCTTCTCGACTTTTAATCTGACTTGTGAACGTCAATACACTCGTTTAGAATGGCTGAAAACAACGTCTTGATTTGTGAACGTCAATACACTCGTTTAGAATGGCTGAAAACAACGTCTTGATTTGTGAACGTCAATACACTCGTTTATGAATGGCTGAAAACAACGTCTTGATTTGTGAACGTCAATACACTCGTTTAGAATGGCTGAAAACAACGTCTTGATTTGTGAACGTCAATACACTCGTTTAGAATGGCTGAAAACAACGTCTTGATTTGTGAACGTCAATACACTCGTTTAGAATGGCTNTTTTTGGTTGAAATTAACTTTTTCTTATTTTTGGTCTATAAATAATATTATCCCAATTACAATTAATTTGAGTATAAACAGGGGGGAGATGGGTGCGTTGTTCCTTTGGTGTAATTTTCCAGACGGGGTTAAGCTTTGTATGCATGAGGCGAAGAAATAACGTGAAAGTATAACTTAAGCATAGCTTCACAAACGTTTGAAGTAACGCTGAATGAACTACGGTGTATGTTTCAGTTTATCACGATATGTATATCAGAGATTTTTTTTTGTAATATAATATTTACACATTACTTCTTGAATAAGAGCTCTGCACGGGTGTATTTCACTTGATAATCACTGCGGCAAAAGTATTTGCTATTCAACACTAAGTATAAAAGCCTGGCCACTTACATGCTGAGTATATTATGCCTGTGTAGTTTTCCCACTTTCTCGGAGGTCCTTAACTTTTGGAAGTTTAAATATTGCAGAAAAATGTATTCCATTGTCTGGCCATACGATAAATGTTGTTATAGTTTTAGCACCGAATTCGATCAATTCAATAATTTTTGTATCTCATACGGTTCATAAAAAAATTTTTTTAAGACTTATTTTAAAACATTATAAACAACGTCTTTGAGCACGCAGCACGTTGTTCACTGCACTGTTGAGTTGAGTTGGGCAGCTCTTAAAACGAGGTCTTGAGAGCCGATGAGAACGAAGTGAGGTGAGAATGGAGCGCCGCCGGAATGTAAGGGCGGGGAAAACAGAGAGATCCCCGAGAAAATCCGCCAACCAGCGGCATCGTACAGCATGATTCCCACTTGCGAAAATGGGCCCGGAGATTGAACCCGGTTCGCCTTTGTGGGAGGCGAGCAGTTTTAACCGCTTAGCCACCGCGGCCCCGTTACTAGTCGCACAACGTACAATAGACACAGCTACAGCGCACATCAAAATATTGTACGACTGCGAAATATTGTACGACTACAACGAATGAAAAAAAATATTGTTCGTCTCACAAATCAATGCGTGGCCAAACGGGTTAAATAACACGGCTGTGCCGAAGAGACTACAAACAATGGGTCCTCATGATGAAGTGCGATCCTTGATTGCCTATCTGCTTCTCAGACATGTTGGTTTGTTGCCGGGAATCGAGGCAAAACGCTCGCAAGTGCGACCTCCTCACACTCGTAGCAATAGTCAATATAGTCTATTCACGGTTTCTTCTTTTGAATAAACCTATGAAAAATCACCCCATGNTATAGTCTATTCACGGTTTCTTCTTTTGAATAAACCTATGAAAAATCACCCCATGTGTTAGGTGCTTCGTTCTTCCCTAAATGTGTAATGTATCAGAAGCTATTTATACTTGTGTTAACATAAAAGTAAGAAATGTTTGGCATAAATAGAAATTTTATCTATAAATTATTATATTTCATTCATAATTAATATGAATAAATGCAGGGAGGAAATTGGTGTGTTGGTAATGCCTAGGAAGAAATAGTTCTTATACAAAATAATATTACACTGATTGCGCACCAATACGGTGCGTGGTCCCTTTGGTGTAATTTTCGAGAGACGGTTAAGCTTTGTTTGTATGAGGCGGAGGAATATCCTGCAAGTAGAACTTAAGCAGGGCTTCAGAAAAGTTGGAAGTGACCGCAAATGGACTATAGTCAAGATGAATAATAATAGTGGTGCTGGTAATGTGATTGCAATCTGCCGGCAGTTTGCGGGTGTAAAAACCGACAGCTGCTGGCAATCGCGGGTCGTGATTGAGATGCAGGCCCAAGCCGGGGTTATTCCAGTAAAACGGGGAGAAATTGCGCCGGGGGTAACTATGAGCAGGCGAAGGAATGAGGAGGTGGAGTGAGGGGTGGCTGGAAAGGGAAGGAAGAAGAGAGGGGGGTGGGGATTGGCTTATCCGTGATTTTCCTTCTGCAAGTTAGTTAATTTTCATCAGTGACAGCCCTCGCCAGCGGAGTGATGAATGAGTGTCGGCGGCTGGCTTCATCCCGCAGAAAAGAGCATCCCGAATGAGTTTTGAAGGGATGCTGAGGAGCGGAGATGTCGAGAAGGGGGTGGGGAATCCCTTTTCAAACCCCGTGGACCAGGGGGTTGGAATCCGAAAAGGGGGGTACGGGGTGGTGGTGATACACCCGTGGAAAACTCTTGGACTGGAGAACCTCCCCGGAATGGATCACTCATTCCCGGCTTTTTACTCGAGAAGAGAAAAAAAAAAATTAAAAAAAACACGCAAGCGAATAGCAGTGNTCCCCAGTAAAGCAGCGAGAACCGCCAGTCTTTTCAATCATTGCCAACGCACACTTGGCCAAAGGGGGAGGCGTCGACCAATTCTGAAATTGATTGCAATTAACTGACTGGGAAAGCTGGATTCCTTCAAAAAGAGATTTCCGTACGTTTCTCTAGATACCTCGGTGGCAACTCTGTGATTGATAATGACGGAACGGCGAGTGAAAAATTCTGCGGTATGATTGATACGAGCCGGTAGTAAAAGTGTATCTCCTGCTAGTTAAATTTATCTGCGCGAAATGGCCTTTAAGGTGTAAGTAACCCAGAAAATTCGGAGAAACTGCAGATGATTAAAATATCGTGAATGAGTGAAAAATTCATCAAAGCTACGATAAATTATCTTGTAAAGTTATACTGCAAACATTGCCTCTGTCTTCTACTAAATGGCATATTTTGGACATCAGTCGCTCTTTTGCAAATGTTTCGTATATCCAAATAAAACTGCCATATTTTTACTTCACTTGAACACAACACATAGCAGAANCTCTTTTGCAAATGTTTCGTATATCCAAATAAAACTGCCATATTTTTACTTCACTTGAACACAACACATAGCAGAAAATAATTGTAGACCTAACCGCCTTCATAAATTGTTAAATGTTTGGCTGGCTGGTAATGGGTGGCCCGGAGTATATATTTTCATCTCGATACATATGGTACGTCANCTCTTTTGCAAATGTTTCGTATATCCAAATAAAACTGCCATATTTTTACTTCACTTGAACACAACACATAGCAGAACATAATTGTAGACCTAACCGCCTTCATATATTGTTAAATGTTTGGCTGGCTGGTAATGGGTGGCCCGGAGTATATATTTTCATCTCGATACATATGGTACGTCANTATTGTTAAATGTTTGGCTGGCTGGTAATGGGTGGCCCGGAGTATATATTTTCATCTCGATACATATGGTACGTCAACGCGATAGTTGAGCAGTGTTTAAAAATCACAGGGTCACACCAGTACTGCAATATCGCCACTAGTATCTCTGTTTAAGTGAGGCTAGAAAACTTCATCCCACTTACTGAATTCAATGAAAAATCATCGCGGACATAGGATATGTCATCCTCATCGGATAATTTCTAGGGGCTACGTCGTGAAGATAAGAACGCGCCAATTTTCCTGTCAGTTTTCAGTCAAATATCACGACCGGAAGACGATATGATCTTCGAAACATTTTATCAATATAATAAATGCGGGGAATAACATGCTCTTGATCTTGCACAATATCTGAGTCTTCATAATTTTTAAATATTCAGGGATCGATAAATTGATATTGTTAAAGTAAATTTACGTCACTACTGATGCGCTGATTGAAAGGACATTTAATTATCTTATGTTATTGCGGCTAAAAAAATTCTTCAAAGTTTCCATACGGTTATGCTGGTAATGAGTAGGTAAAAACCGGAATGGATTTCGTTCATTGTCAATTTTAATTCCCCCCGCCTAACGACTTTGGCAATGTGAATGAAAATAAATGACCAAACTTAAAATGTTTAAATAAGTAAAGAATGAAAACAGTAAAACTAACGTTGATAAAAGTACATTTTACGTTGTAATAATATGCATTTTTGAGCTGACAACACTGAAAATCCCAATATTGTGCAGGTATTTTTATGCCAACGTGTTGAAAAGCTTTGCCAGAATTTCTTAAACTGATAATGAGTTTTTGGGTAGGGGAAGTGGCCAACTCTTAATTAAGTTGAATACCATAAAAGCATAGCGTCATAATATCAACGTCATATAGGTAATAAATCTTATAAGTGGAAAACTTAAAACGAATGTATGTGCGCATATATGAACTCCAAATGTAACTTATAAGAATTTAAATTAAGGAAGGTCTGAAACATGCATTTTCCTAGGTGAGCTGGTATTTCATTGAACCATTTTTAGAAATCGTTTACACTATTCGCTAGGGAATTTAGTTTACAAGGAACAGCTATTCTACTATGGCAGTAACCCTAACGACGATTCGACAGTACTTATCTTCACTGCGAAGAAACAGGGCGTCATTATGGGGCAAGGGTGTTTACGGTAGCGTCCCTCCAACTGGTCGTTTGTGGGTGATGCTGGAGGGGGTTGGGGGTGTGGAAAAGAGGCTCACGCGACGAATGCTGAGTCTTTCCCCCCTCCATCCTTCTCCGCCCGAATTCTCGACATCAAAACCAAAACATGTCATTAATCACTGGGGCCCCTACTGCCCTTTTCACCGACCGTGGCGCTAGGGAAACGATCTTCCAAAATAATCTTTTCTTTGCTGGCTAACACATCTACAGACTCAAGATGCGCGTATTTATTTCAATTATCCGTACTTAAATTCAAAAAATAATTTGATGAACTTAGTTTGTGCCGTTGATGTGCGTGTCATATCATGAAAAAGTTGAATGGTCATCCCCCTTGTAAATAAATGGTAAACAGAAAATGTTTTTCTGCGTTCTGAAAAGAATTATTTGGAAAATATTTGTGAAACAAATTTCTTGTAACAATATAAGTAAAATATTGTACCTTTACAACACATTTGTTACTAAGCATAAAACATTGCTTATATGTCTCAACTTTTATTATAAAAAAGAAGTCTGTAATATTTGCTCGTCAAAATTCAAGATACGTTATACATATTTCACAGTATCTCGTTATAAAATTTGTTCTAATATCTTGTAGTGTCACAAAAATAACCTTGGCAATTAACTTATAAAGACTTGTTTGTAAAAACTCAAAATAGTTTTACAGTGTACCGCTTCTAGTGTATAAATAAGTGTACAAATTTATAGTAGTTCCTGCACCCCACAACATAAGACATTCGCATTATAGAGAAATCTGTGAACTGTACTCTTTTTGATTGGGTTATGCTATACCCAAGCTGTAGGTAGAGCTCTTAGGTAGAGTTCTTCATTGGCTCTGTGAGTGAAGGGGAAATGGGGGAAGGAGTGTTTATGTATTTGCGAGAACTACATAAACACATACATATGATTAGTTTGCAACATGCCGGATTTTTTCAGTAGCAGAAGGCTCAAAACAACGTTCTTGGAAAAAAAATTTTAAGTACTATTTTATTAAAATTTATCTACCTCATTGTTTCCAAATATTTATAATTGAAAATTTCATCTGCGATTATCATAGTTGATGGTCTCATTCGTCGTAACTGATATAAAAAACTAAACTAAAGCCATTCTACGCAATCCTATTTTCAAGGAAGACAACACATTATCCAGTGTCCTCTGCACTCGTGCGTTGAAGTCTCCAATGAAGAGTGAAAAGGAAAAGGAGGAAAAAAATATAAAGCTTTAACACTGTTATTCGAGACTTGACGAACTTTTAATGTGTCACACACACGTTCTCCTCCCGCTTCCGATCCAATTCCTACAAGCGTACCAACCCCATTCCACCCCTATGTATTTTTTTTTTTTTTTTTTTGCATTTTGGGTTACTCCCCCTTTACATTTTCTCAGCTTGTTATCAAGCAGATTTCTATCTGCGACGCATGTGCTGAGTGCCAGACGCTTTTTTGATCTTTTTTTTCCCTCCCTCCTCTTCACCCTGTTTCACCCCCTCCGTCGCTTCGTGTGCGACTGCGGGCGCGATAAAAACGGGGCGGTTTCTCGCACCGGACAAAAGACGGCCGCCGCCGGACAATGCGCCGGACTCGACCGGGCTTCGCGCGTAATCACAGGGCGCTTTGCGAAAGCGGTGAATGCGCTGAGGTCTGCAGTCTGATGGGAGCGCGCATGGCAGGAGCGTTTTATTGAATGGCTCTTTCAGAAGCCATCCTCCTCCTCCACCCGTTTCGTATTCAAAGGATTCGAAATTAAATCACATGGGAAAGAGAAACGCAAGCTAGGATGTAAAACATTGAAGCATTTTTTTTTTCTGATTCCCATTGGATGCACTTTTCTTAGGCGAAGTCATGAAAGCGCTACTACCACTGAACTGCTAAGTTCTGGGTCGGAATTCCACGTAAGTCATAAACGCAAACACAAATTTTAATAGCAGTTTCATGTTAAGCCAGAATGCAATACCAAAATACAACAAATAAGATATCAAAAAGAATGTACTCGTCTGCAGTGAAGTTCTATCTAAGCTCCTATCGTAATTTTGCTCGTTTCCATGTAGTACCTTATGTTTTAAGATACCGCAGTCCGAAAATACCACTTTATTTACGTTGCAGGGGTTTCAAAACAATATTTTAACACGTGTTATAACTTGAAATTACCATTCCGTTCTCGTATGGGATATGATTTGNGCTTCGAAATTAAATCACATGGGAAAGAGAAACGCAAGCTAGGATGTAAAACATTGAAGCATTTTTTTTTTTCTGATTCCCATTGGATGCACTTTTCTTAGGCGAAGTCATGAAAGCGCTACTACCACTGAACTGCTAAGTTCTGGGTCGGAATTCCACGTAAGTCATAAACGCAAACACAAATTTGAATCGCAGTTTCATGTTAAGCCAGAATGCAATACCAAAATACAACAAATAAGATATCAAAAAGAATGTACTCGTCTGCAGTGAAGTTCTATCTAGGCTCCTATCGTAATTTTGCTCGTGTCCATATAGTGCCTTATGTTTTAAGATACCGCAGTCCGAAAAGACCACTTTATTTACGTTGGAGGGGTTTCAAAACAATATTTTAACACGTGTTATAACTTGAAATTACCATTCCGTTCTCGTATGGGATATGATTTGTTTTCGTAGATAAACTATCGGGACACGTTAAATAGTTTCGTCAAAAATACCGATTTAAACGTCCTGCAATGAAGGTCAAATACCAAGCATTCGACTGCCTTAACTTAATGAGTTGTAGCTTTGGTAAACCTTGAAGTTCGAATAAAACCCCGCACGAATCCATAGAATAAATTTTTTATTGGAAGCAAAAATAAACGTCCCACCTATTCTTATTTCCTGTCAATCATCATATATATGCGCACGAGGTAACTATTGGTTAATATGGTTATTATGGGGATGCTTCCTGGGTTTATTTCTGCACACTAATTGGCACATATAGTCCCCTTGCGAAAATTCCCCCATCAGCAGAGGTCACTGCAAGTGTCTATTAAATATAGAATGTCGTACACTTATATACGAAAGGGGCCACGGTGGTGCTGTCGTTTGACAACTCGCCTCCCTCATAGGTGAACAAGGTTCGATTCCTGGCGGGGTCGCTCCCGGGTTTTCACAAGTGGGAATCGTGCCTGACGATGCCGCTGGTCGGCGGGTATTCTCGAGGGGTCTCCCGTTTCCCCCACCCCTTCATTCCAGCGCTGCTCCATACCCAGCTCGCTTCACCCTCGTAGGCTATCAAGACCTCGATGTTAAGAGCCGCCCAAATCTCTTCACTTACTCACTTATGTATGTAGTACCACGACCTACAGCCTTCCTTCGCGCTTTTCCAATTTGATATTGAACGATATAAGAGTGGCGTGAGATTTTCCTGATCTTAAAATTCGTGCGGCAAGTTATGCACTTACGAATACTAGCAGATATGTGAGAGCAGATCAGTTCTGTGATCCAGACTCAGGGTAGCAGCAAACCCAAATTCCTTACCAAGGACATAATGTTTTGTTAGTTTATTGCAATTCTGCTTGTTGGGGGAACAATTCCAAATGCTGCAGAAGTTATTATGTAGGCGAAAATATCTTTTTCCGGTAGAAACAGAGAGCTCTGCCTTAGGAACTATATTCTTAGTTATATGGTAGACCCTACCAACAATCAGTCTGTTGCTGACATTACACAGTTTCGAAGGGTTTGGGGTATACAGGTTGATTCACGTTGAGTTACCGCCACTCAAAGGGCTTGTTCCTTCCATCATTTGGAACAAAATTTGTCATATAAATGTGGGTCTTATTCCCAATATTAACAGAGTAATTCGACAATCAGCAGACCCACCCCACAGTGGAAAGGAGTGTTCAACACCGTTTCAGCATCAATGTGTGGTGTGGTGTCCTACACGATCAGCTGATTGGGCCATTCATTTCCCCGGGACGCTTGACTAGTGTGGTGCATCTGCAAGTTTTGCAAAAACTGCCGCTGTTACTTGAGAATATCCCGTTAGTAGTGAGACGTCGTATGATCTCCCAGTATGGTGGTGCACCTCCTCACTTCCACCGTGCTGTGGTTCAACACTTAAATGTGCATTTGCCTGAGAGATGGATAGGACGAGGCGGTTCACACCCCTGGCCTCCTCGACCGCCAGATCTACCACCANTTGATTATTGCGTATGGGGATGGATGAAGGATATTGTTTACCAAAGGACTGCACAAACACGTGAGGAACTACGTGCGCGTATCATACAGGCCGCTACAGAATGCAAAGACAGCCGCGCGCAGCTACGTAGAGCAACATGTGGGGTTCATAAGCGCGCGGCCAAGAGTAAGGAAGTAGACGGAAACATTTTTGAACATCTTTTGTAAGCTTGTTAGACGCAATTGTGATGTTCAACTGTAAACTATACGATCTGATGATACATCACTGTTTTTACTTCTGAAAGGGTTGTTATTTTATTCCTCATTCTTCAAATGTTTCGAATTACTGTGTAAATATAGGGAATATGGCCAACATTTATATGACATATTTTGCTAGAAATGATGTAAGTGATAGGCCCTGTGAGTGCCGGTAACTCCTCGTGAATCGTTCTGTAGAAATTTAGTTCCTACAAGGATATGTTTCTATTAACTTGGCTCAAAAAAATAACAATAAAACACATTTTTTGGCGCTAATTTTAAACCAGAAATGAAATACAACTCCGATCCATTCTTCGCTGGGAACAAACGAGGTAACATTTCTCAAATTCGGGACCGAGCGGCTGTTACGCCCGCGTCATTTATTAGGAGTGAAACTGGAAACGCGGTTGGCGGGGCATGAGCAGGGAAAGGGGAGGGGTGAAGTAGATGTGGAAGCCCCATCAGATCTTTCAATTTAAACTGCCGGAGAATGCGCTGTCCGAAGGGAACGGACCGACCGAACAAAAGGCAAGAATCTAATTGCTGCGGCAGGAACGGAGTACTTGCTCGGTGATAGAGTGGGTGAGAGATGAAGGGGGAGGGGTGAGTGAGAAGGGCAGGGCGGGGCCACATCTGGCCCTCTCGTCACTCGTCAGTGCCAGGGGTGTCCACAACCTGATCTTGCGCCTTATAATTAGGTGAGGTTGTGAAGAGATTTGAGCTGCTCTTAAAGGTTGTCATATACATAAAAATTAATTATTTTATATTTGTTCAAATTTTTTTCTAACATCTAAGAAAATATTAATTTTTTACACCAAAGTATTTTTCCGTTTAACGCCAGCTTAAAAGCGACCTCTTTAGAACACCAATGCACCTTGCGGGGGAAATTTTCATTGTACTAAGTTCGCCCACAATTTTCGTTACGTACCTAACCTGAGGAGAGAGAGAGAGAGAGAGAGAGAGAGAGAGAGAGAGAGAGAGAAAGAAGAAAAAAAACCACGAGATTCTAGCTAACTCCTTTTCTCTCTTCTTCTTTGCCACACTACGCTTGAAGGATTTGAACTTGGAGCGAAGCAGCAGCCGATGTTTTTTATATGTTCTTCGCTGTTAAGCTGACTCTTGATAGTGACATCACAGAAGTTCTGTTGTGATTGAAGTAACTCGGAATGGTCAAGATGAGTTGACAAGAGTAATACCGCATGGTTTTACGCACGTCGCAAGGATCGTTACTGTAACATATATTGAAAAAAAAATGATCACAAAAAATATATATTTTGAAGATATCTGCTATTAACAGTTACATAACTGAAACCTCTCCCACCGCTGTCTCAAAATCGTCCAAAAATAGGACATATCTTCATATTATTTTTCTTTAGAATTCCCAGACACCTTTCTCGCCTATTCTAAAATTACCAGCGTTTGACAGGTGCTAGAACATCTTCGGAATCATCATCAGCCTGTTGTTATCTTTTCCTTCTGCCGCTGATTTCAAATGGTGCAATCCATTTAGCCTGGTTACATTATGTGATTAGCCACTCTAGTTTAAAAAATAACAATAAATACATTCAAGCGGTGAAGTTTTCATCGCAAATTCACAGCAGACCCAAACATGTTTCAGAAAAAAAAAATGTTAAGATTGAAATTATGAAACGTAAAGGGTAAGTTCGCTTATTTCTGTATTTTGCACAGAAAACGTTTATTTTATAAAAAATAAAATTACAGGTTGTGTTTAAAAAAACACGACTGTTATTCTTAAAACTTCAATTAAAATTAAACCTCGCGAAGTCTCCTGGAGTTTAGGCAACATCGTGGATATCCCTGCTTGGAGTGGAGTCCTGGGCAAATATTGCGTGCGGATTTTCGTGCCGCACAAAGAGCATTCAAGGAGAAAAGAGCGGGAGAGAGGGGGGCACGCAAAGTGAGGTATTGCTTGACGGATGGTTAAATTATGGTAGGGGGGGCGTGGCAGCAAAGGAGAAATAATGCGGAAACGAAAATTAAATCTTGCGATGGATGAAGGAAATTTGAAACTTTCCCTCGCTCCTTTCGCAGGACCCTCAGTTCGAGGGGCGGATGGGGTTGCACACGTGGACCCAAGTTTGTCTCATGATGCTGGTAGCTAGGAGGGATGTCAGGGGGGAGGGGGTGGCTGCATTTCTTATTAGCCGATTCATCCGGCGAGGTTACTTTGTGTCTTCAGCCAGGGAAAGGCACTGAAGACGGAGGCTATTGTTAATGCCAACCACCCCTCTCCTCCTTCTTGCTTCTCCAACTCCTTTTCCATCCCCTCGGCCTCAGCTTGCTTTAATAACACCCAATCGCATTGTACGCAGAACGAGACTCTTCTGCTCCTTCCCTACCCCTGATGTTACTCGCAGGGAAATAAGTTAATTGGAAAAGAAGGGATCGTGTAACCACGTGCAACATCCTCTCGATACCTTCCGGCAGTCCTCAAAGCCGAAGACGTTCGACAGAGAGACGCATAATACGCTGGCGCCTGAGGGCATATTCTCCCGTCAGGACTCGATCCACACGTGGCCCTCGTGACGAACGGAGCGTTGTACGTAAAATAGGCACAGCAATGACGAGACTCAAGGTATAACTCATTCAACACGACGTCATCACACGGACACCAATTTGTTAATGTTTGTTCTCATATTAATTAATCATCCTGCACCCATCTACTCAATGTTATTCCTTAAATCAGTAAGAACTGAAAATATAATGGAGGAAAAAAAAACACTCCAAATGCATTGTGTGGCTGAAAGAAACAGCTTCATCATAAAATTCTTGACCGTGCACGATGAACTGATATACACTATTCACTAAAATAGCATTTTTTTTTGTGTACCTCAGGTAGAGAACTTCTACTTCGATATTAATTTAATTTTAGTAGGATTTTCAATTATTTAAATACTGCAAATCTATCTAACTGCACAGAAGACGGAAACGGACACATATTCGTTAAAAGCCTCTGTTATTTTTCTGACAAAATAAACCACTCGTAAAATAAAATATAAATATAATCATGTTCTTGACTAGAATATGCAATGTTCTGTAAAAATTAAATTTATGGTAGAAGAAACCTTAAATCACAGTCGTTGGGGAATAGGTAATACGCCTCTCACGATATCGGTGAAGGGTAAAAATCGTATCTGAATTGTNTAAATCACAGTCGTTGGGGAATAGGTAATACGCCTCTCACGATATCGGTGAAGGGTAAAAATCGTATCTGAATTGTGTAGTGAAGAAAGGAATGGTCCTAAGCACACGCATACAGTTAGTCTACCAATTGAATCAGTGTAGCTATTGTCTTTGCAAAGTCCCAGTACTGGCATGAACCACGTGATGTTCCACGAGGCTTGTACGCATTACTGCCGGTTTCTTTCNATTTGCAAAGTCCCAGTACTGGCATGAACCACGTGATGTTCCACGAGGCTTGTACGCATTACTGCCGGTTTCTTTCGATAACGCCTACAAACGAAACAAAAATTCAAGAAAAAAGTTACACTTCTTGTTAAGATGAAATATCTGAACAACTGAAATAAGGTTAATTCATATGTATTACCTTCCCTTTACAATGAGTGTCTATGTTACAGGTAAAATTATGAAATAAATGAATAGAAGATGAAAATTGCAGTCAACAACACAAAACCTACATAAATTCAACAAAAGAAATTGATGCTGCGAGTGCGAAAATTTATACCCGACACTTTTACCAGTTACCAAAAAAGACTGAGGTGCGAATTTCCAGAAAATATTAACACCGCATCTTCCGAATACAAACATACATATTTTCACCGTCAATTACCCAGCAGCAAGAAATAACTTCGGTAAACAAACCTCTGTAAAAAGAGAAAAAGAAATTTTCATAAAAATATTTTTTCCCCGAACGGGGCTCTCTTAGGGAGGGAAAAAAAATATTAAAAAGGCATTTCCCTGCTATTGGTTTCCGTTCCGTTTTCGCATATTGCATCGGATATCAGAGGAAGAACGAGGGGGGGGATGGGGGTCCGTGCAAGAGGTATCAGTTAACGGCGCGCAGGTGAATGACGACGGGAAAGGGATATTCGCATCGCAATATTAATTGCTTCGTGTATTTACGGCCGGCGAGGCGCCAAGCCCCGGTCTCTACCCCAGGTGTGTCGGACGCTGGAAGGGTTGCTCGGGGGTTTTGATGAAGGGTAGGGGCGGGTATTTACATATGAAAACACGACGCCGGCCTCCCCCAAA
>NQII01000062.1:1048097-1083653 GCA_002778355.1 Clitarchus hookeri | reverse complement strand
GGGGGGGGGGGATGTTCGCAAAGCATACCCTCGCGTCCCCCTGAATTTTCCGTCGATCTGTCTTTGTGAGGGGGGAGGCGGGGCCACGAAACAATATCGCGGACCATCGTGTAACCCTATAATATGCGCGGCGTAGACGCGCATATACGCGCGCATCGACCGGCATTTGCACACAAAGATCAAACATCATGGCCTAAGGGATGAATGAAATCGCTCCGGCCCACAACGAGCCACCCCCTGAAGGGGGCGGGCAGAGAGAAGGCTGACGTACGAACGGGGTGGGAAAGAGGAGGAAGTTTAAAAAAAAACGCGTGACGTGGAACCGTGGAAGGGGGTTTCTAGTAGAGGCGCCAGGTATTCATACAGCCTGTATTTATTAAATTAATTAACAAGGGTATGAAAATTTCGGGTGGAAAAGGGGTAGTCGCCAAAAGGAGGGACGGTGGGCGGGGGTTGGTTTCGGATGTNGGAGGGACGGTGGGCGGGGGTTGGTTTTGGATGTTTGCGTCACGTACGTAATTAATCACTTAAACACGTCCCGTCAGGAATTTTAACACTTGTGATTTTTTTTTTTTTTAATTCCCGCGTCCCTTTGTTTTGCGGTGGGGCGCTCAAGCGACGCAGATGAGCGAAATTCTGCGTGAGCTGTGCAAAGAGGGGAAGGATAGTTTCAACAGAGTGAAATATATACTGATGCAAACAGTTCTATAGTCGTGCAGAAAATGTACCAAAGTGGCATATCCGATAAAAATAAAGTTCTCATTAAAATGCGACAAATTACTAACGTGCGAATGATTACAATACTCGACTTACAACGAAGGCGTAAAAAATCATACATAGTTACTAAAACTGATACTTTAGAGGCAGAACCCGTACAACCACCGCGCTCAAGATTTGCATACGTACGCATATATATGTATATATAATTTTGTCCATATAACGAAGCATTTAAAATCTTTCTTTACGGGCTTCGGAACTTAAAGAAGTTGCTGTCTAGAATTTACTACGGATTACAGAGGTCTTACTGTTTCGGTGCTTCCCCAGTAAATAAACTGTTTTATAGGCTGCTAACGGTAAACTGAACACGTCTGAAAGCCCTGCTTAAGATAGGCCTATACTCGTGTGCATATTGTGTATCCTTCCGCAATATTTTAAATTAACATTGTCATAGACCTTGTCACACCATTCATGCGTCGGTCAAGTGAAACTGCGAAATTATTATAAAATTAAATATCTTGCAGACTAATGTTTACACTTATGAGCATAAAACAGAAATAAAATTTAATTATTTAATTATTCGTAAATATTTGCATAACATTTTCAATACAACGTTAATACGGATGGGACTACTTTCCGTTCGTCGTTACCAACTTTACGGGATGCTTGCAATTCATTGTGATCCTTAAAATATACGAAGGTAGGGGCAGTGACATTTTCCAAATGTTGATTTCAAAAGTACTAGGTATTCGTGAACCTCCTTTAGTTTTGGTGATAATCGTTCTTATTCACGCGGTGAGGTACACGGAGGAGCGAAGCTTTTCAACCGCATCCCGGGCGTGATACGGAAATCTCTGAGCACATATTAGGATTCCGCGTTGTTCGAATTCCTCTACGATAAGAAGCCGTGTCTGATCTCAATCTTCGTGCATGACCCGTGCGAGGTATTTCTTAATTTTAAAATTTCTTCGACTGCGTTCAACGGGCCGACCTCCGTGGCTTTTCGGCCACACCTTCTGGGTTTGAATCCCTGTTAACGCATTGAGGATTATGCCCCAGTCTAGCTTTGACAACAATTGTATGAATATTTTTCTACCCTTGAAGACAAAACTCGCAGGAATAATCTTCCATTGCTTCGCTAGTTTTTATACTGATTCTATAGGAATACTACAAAATATCAGATGTAATTTTCGTGAGCAAAAAAAAAAAATAATTTTTTTTTAGTTACAAAAATTACTAATATGAACTGTGTATCGTACAATACATGAAAAAACGCTTTGATTGGGTCACAGTAAGCTCGCCTACTGATTGGCTGACAGCTAACCTATAGTAAGCCTTGTAAGTACTGTTAAAGTGTTGCTGCTCTGCGTTACATTCCATAGCCACTCCTGCCATATCAGTGTGTCAAGGGCAGAGTATTAACCAGAGGAGCGCACGGAGATTTACAAAGGAATCCCGCTGCCGCGATAAGCCTATCGTGACTCGTGCCACCTTCTGTCAATGTCGGGATTAAATGTCTGGGGTTATCGTTGCAATAATGTTCTGATCATCGCTCCTACTTATCTCAGCGGGACTCAGGGTGCGGAGAACCTTCTGTACCGAGTGAGCGAAATTATTTAAGCCGTGACGGGCTTCCAAACCGACAGTATAGAGCTTGGAGGATTGTACGGCCTAAAGAGCGAGGTGTGCGAGAACACCAAAGCGACAGTATAGAGCTTAGAGGGTTATATGGCCTCCAGAGCGAGGTGTGCTAGAACACCAAAGCGACAGTATAGAGATTGGAGGATTGCACGGCCTTAAGAACGAGGTGTGCGAGAACACCAAAGTGACAGTATAGAGCTAGGAGGGTTCTACTTCTTTAAGAACCAGGTGTGTGAGAAGACCAAAGTAACTGTACAGAGCTTGAAGGCTTGTACGGCCTTAAGAGCGAGGTGTGCGAGAACACCAAAGTAATAGTCGAGATATTGGAGGAGTGTAAGGCCTTAAGAACCAGGTGTGCGAGTACACCAAAGCGAAGAGTGGCGACGACAGTGACCAGCGGAGTGAAGTCTGCGGACTGCGAGCATCAGTACAGTGGAGAGTGCAACTGGCGGGTGGGACTACGGAACTGGGCGTGTGTGTGACGTACATTTGGATTTATGGCAACAGACAGATGGATCGAGTAAGTGTAAATAATAAGAGCGAGTTACGTGACTGTAACCAGTATGAAGACACTGACAAGGACTTTAATTAGAATTCAGATCGACATTAAATATCGCACTCGCTGAGAATAACAAGAGTAGTAGTGGAGATAGGGGTTTTAATGTTGTAAATAGTATCTGTGCGAATATTTATACTATTATAAATAATTAATAATCAAATGTTATTATTTTATTTTTATCTTGAACTAAACCCCTCGCGAATTCGGATACGTCTCCGGCGTCTCCTATGGTAAGCGCGCGGGGTATAGTACGGACCAATAGGAATTCGACATGTGGAAATGCACAAATATGTAGAAATTGTGCTC
The DNA here is from genome assembly GCA_002778355.1 of Clitarchus hookeri. Lineage (NCBI taxonomy): Eukaryota > Metazoa > Arthropoda > Insecta > Phasmatodea > Phasmatidae > Clitarchus > Clitarchus hookeri. The sequence goes on along the minus strand of NQII01000062.1, from coordinate 1,080,430 downwards.
TTGTGGTAGCACATATAAGCCATTCGCTACCAGAAAATACGCCTCAAAGTGTTCACCCAAGCATGGCCGCAGGAAAAGAGGGGCACATGGGTGTATTTTCCTAGTGAATCAGTCCGGGGCATTTGATCTGATCAACTAGGGTGCTAAGCTGCACATGTTGAAGTTCCGTGTATGCAACTGCTGGAGACCCTGTCACTTTGCTTTATTGTCCAGCAGGCTGATTCATACTCGGAAGAGCGCTGATTAAGAATGTCTCGCGTTTCGTTTTTTGTACAGCAAAATTTGAAGTTTGATGACGTCACAGCGGTGGTAATCGCAATATGCGAGTACGACTACGAACATACGTTATGTGCGGCCGACATCGCGACTGTCATGTGCTATTAACCACGAGTACGGTTTTTCATGGAGAGCTGAAGGTAAACGCGGCACGTAGATAACTTTAAGTTAATTGACCAAGAAATGAAATTCTAATATTATGCAAAAGCCTCTGTGTATCGTTACGTCTGCAAAGCCTTACAACTGCTGTCGGGGAGTTCGTTCTCGATCCGCAGGACCTAATTAGACGGCGTACAAATACGTGTTTGTTTCACGTCTATCATTGGACCTGCGACTCATTTGATACGTCCTGCAGGACTCGGGACGAACAGTAAACGTTCAGAATTACGGTAGCTCCATTCCGTTTGGACGGGTGAAACACGATAATGAGTTCTGCCTGCGGCGTTCAGCTAGTCGTCGTTGAGTTGAGAGATTTGGGCGGCTCTTAGCAACGAGGTCTTGGGAGCCGATGAGGGTGAAGCGAGGTGGACGTAGAGCAGCGCTGGACTGCAAGGGCGGGGGAAACGGGATATCCCAGAGAAAACCCACCGGCCAGCGGCATCGTCGTGCACGTTTGCCCCTTGCGAAAATCCGGGAGTGACCCGGCAGGGGATTTAACCCGGTTCGCCTTGGTGAGAGGCGAGCAGTCNTTTGCCCCTTGCGAAAATCCGGGAGTGACCCGGCAGGGGATTTAACCCGGTTCGCCTTGGTGAGAGGCGAGCAGTCCAAACGCTCGGCCACCGCGGCCCCCAACGTCCGGCGTCGACGTCTCATAACGACATCTACGCGTGTTCGGAAGGAAAGAGCCGTGTGTTGAGAGGAACCAGTAAAGGGCGACGTGGTGCAGAAACACGCATCTGGCGACGCGAGCGGATAGGTTTTTCTAATTCACTCACGAACGCGCTGCCCTCCACGACAGATAAAAGGAAAAAATATGTCCCCCGTCTTGTTAGGCGGGACGAAAAAATAATAACTCTGTCGTTGGCGTTCGGCAGGGCNAAAGGAAAAAATATGTCCCCCGTCTTGTTAGGCGGGACGAAAAAATAATAACTCTGTCGTTGGCGTTCGGCAGGGCACGTGTGGAGAGAGAGAAGAAGAAGGAAAGAAAGAGAGAATAATGGCGATGTAACAACACTGACACGTGCTTCACCGTAACAATCCCACGTGTGCACGTGCAAGAACGGATCATTTAACTTTTTTCTAAAATTATTTTTGGTTCAAGTCCATTCACGGTTACTTACAACTTAGCTCTGCTAAAGTTATTGTTCTTTCAAATTATTCCTCCGTCTCACGCTNAAGTCCATTCACGGTTACTTACAACTTAGCTCTGCTAAAGTTATTGTTCTTTCAAATTATTCCTCCGTCTCACGCTAGCAAAGCTTAACCAAGTCTAGAAAATTATAACAAACGGACAACGCACAGCATTGCTGCGCACTCATTCTAACAATCTTCTGCATTAGAACTATTTTCTTACTAGGTATTGTCAACACACTTATATTCTCACTGTTTTTATTATAAGTATCAATTATAAATTAAATTGTAATATTTACACATTTGCTGTGTTATTTATATCAGGTTGTAACATGAACCAGAATATATCACCTCTTGGGAAGAATTGAGTTTGCGATTTTGAGAATCACTGCACTTCAGAATGACATTAAAAGTCTGCAGGAACACTGCAGTTGCTCAGTTGCAGTTTTTTAACTGCAAAATATATTAGCTTATGAATGTTAACGCCGGCACAAGAGTTACGTAATACTTAAAAATATTATGTACGAGACAGAAAACCAATATCGCTAAACCGTTACCTTTAGCACGAAGTAATTTTTCTTTGCAGCAAAAAAACCTTTGTTTTTCTAATAGTTTCTCCGAAATTAAAGCAATATTGTGTGACTGTAAACAAAAACAGCTCCAAAGAAATTGTTTTCTTTGCCGTGCAGAGAGCTACTCGGACATGCTACCTCGGACACGCCTTCTGTACCTCACAACTTTAATTTCATTATCCACTGGGCGGACGAGGTAGGAATCCCAAACCGCGAGTTACGCGACAATAGCACCAACAGACGCAGCCCTCAGACCGGTAAAAATTTCACCGCGACGAGAAGCGAAGAAAAGACGCGAGGAAGGGAATAAGAGGAAATACATTACCGCACAAAACACCACCGTATTGCAGACATTAATGCGGTTGAGGGGGGNAGGAAGGGAATAAGAGGAAATACATTACCGCACAAAACACCACCGTATTGCAGACATTAATGCGGTTGAGGGGGGAGGGGGAGTCGAAAGGAAGCGGTCTACGCAGATGGAAAATAAAAAGGTTGTAGGGGGGAAGGGGCAAGAAGAGGGTTTTTTTTTTTTAAGTCTTGTCCCCTCGTCTTGTCAAGGAAGTTAAATACAAGGAGTAGCGGCTTATACGCCTAATGTTTCTAACTTGACAAATAGACTGGGGCCTCCCGCGCATACTTAGCGACAAGTCGGTGGCTAGCGCCGTGGAAGCTGTCATAAGCGTTGAAGGGAGGAGGAGGGGAAGGAAAGATGGCACGAGGAACGAGGGAAAATGCTGAAATATGACAGCGCAGAGGGGTCCCGCACCCCGCGAGGCGAGGGGAATAAAATATTGGTTCGCGAAAGGTCGGGAAAACCGCTAGGAACAAAATTAATGCACGTTCTCGCACCACACCGTTCCATCTCCTCCCACGTCCCCAAGTGTCTTGGAAAACTCCGGCGAGACACTTTTTTTATCGGTTATTACGCTGTCCAATTCCGAATGCAAATTCGCCATCAGCATTCTCCCGATGCGACCTTTCTATGAAAAGAAAAAAAAAAGCTTTTATTGTCTTATCAAAATTTATTACCAGTCGAGGCGTGAAATGGTTACACTGCGCAAGTTTATGTGGTCTTGGCGAGTTACGAGTCGGCTTCCTAGCTCGTGGACAACGAGGACAAGGGCCGTTAAAGTGGGAATTCGAAAGGGAGATGACAGTTCATGCCTAGGAAAGGCCTATTTCCTTTCGTGAAGCGAGGTCGTGGATGTGCAGTACATTAATCAATAAATACATTATTCCGAGTGTGCTCGTTTTTTAACGACAGGTTCTGGAATGCTCAAATCATTTTCAATGTTGGTTTGAGAGATTTAAACGGCTCCTAACAACGACATCTTGAGAGCCGATGAGAGTGAAATGTGGTGAGTATGGAGCAGCGCCATAATGAAATGGCGGGGGGAAATGGGAGATCCGCGAGAAAACCCCCTAATTAGCGGCATCGTCCGGCACGATTCCCACTTGCGAAAATCCGAATCGAGCCCGGTTCCCCAAGGTGAGAGGCAAGAAGTCTATCCACGACACCACTGCGGCCCCTCGCTTTATTGAGCTGACTGTGTTGCCTAAAGCCATAGTGAGGCAAGCCAACTAACGAACCTTCCCCCCCTTTACCCCCCAAACACACCTGTTGGACACCATAGTGGTACATTTGCTTGAAGCTGTTAGAAAGAGGAACTGTGTCAAGCATCAGCACTTATAAACACTATAACTGTGTGTCTTGGAGGCAATAAATTTGCTAATAATGCCACGATTTTGAAATAACACACACTCGCTCATTCAGTTTTATTTTATAGTCTGGTAAGCTAAGAGCATGCCACGGAAATCACGTCCTTGAAAAATTATCGTGCGGCCGAAAAAAAAAAAATCGTGCGACAGTTACACAGAATAGTTAGGTCTGCGGTTGTGAGATGGCGTGGTTGGTTGGCTGCAGAAGACTCTATGGAACAGGCCTCGTTTCCAATTCGCCGCTATTTGCTGCCGAATGTTCCATACTGACTGGGCTGCCAGCTGGCAAGTAAGCTACCAGGTGCATATTGACAAATGGCGTGCCGACATGTTGCTTACCAGTGACGCCATTTTGCTGGCTAGTGCTGCTTGAGTTCGTGGTATAAGTGGCGGTTCCACGAAGTATTATATGACGGTACACAACTGCACCAACAAAAGGCTAGAGAGAAGTGTCGGAAAAACATTAGGGAGGAAAAGGACAACCATTACCACTGCAGCCAAATGGAATAGAATCTACGACTTCCAGAACTGCGGTCGATATGCTCCCGCATGTCCAAACACTCTTTGTCACTTAGAAAAAATGTATCTCCTGTGAATGATCAAGCAGAAGACTGCCAAAGTCGTAAGATTGTAAATCTAGTCACCGAATTTTTTAAATATAATTTTGGGTATTTATTGTACACGAACGTAAATGAAAAAAATTTTCAAACCATTACATATGAATAGATTCTCCCAAAATAAAAACTTCTCGATCACGCAATGTTTGCATGATCACCTGCAAAAATTACAAACTTATAGTTTGTGTAACAAACAAAATAAATGAAACAAGAAGTGACCTGGTGGTATATAATTACTTTTAATTAACTTCGATATAAGCCTAGGAAAAGTTATTTTTCAGGAATTCAGAAACAGTCACAAACGAAAACTATGCAAAATGTTCCTTGTATTCGTCAATTGTAAATCTTTACATACAACAATCCTTAAAAAATCTAAAATGTTGCGTTTTGTGATTAAGTTTATTTTTTGAAGTAGCTCGTGGTAATTTATTTCCAATAAAAATAATCTCCATTCTGCAATAATTATTTGTATTTCGAAAAACAGTATAAATGTAATTTTTACATAATTTTATGCTAAAACTATGGAATTTAATTTTTTTTTACTCGAGGGAAAATTCATCCCATCTTATGTCTGCAAATCAAGATGTCTTATGTAACCATACAAACTAATGAAATGTTTTGCCATCCAACACTCATAATGGACTAAAGGTTTAGTAGTTGACTAACAGGTAAAGATAAGGGTGGATACGTACTTAAATTAAAACGATANCCATAATGGACTAAAGGTTTAGTAGTTGACTAACAGGTAAAGATAAGGGTGGATACGTACTTAAATTAAAACGATAATAAACCATTCCATTCCAGGAATTTGATCTGATGACCGGCTGCAACGTAAACTGGAATTCTAAACAAGCATAGCATTACGAAGGAAAACTACAACAGTCAGCGGTAATTTTGTGGAAAATCGACTCAAAAAANATTCTAAACAAGCATAGCATTACGAAGGAAAACTACAACAGTCAGCGGTAATTTTGTGGAAAATCGACTCAAAAAAATGCCATACATAAAGAAAGCTAGAAAATAAAGTTATAAACAAAAGTTTTCAAAATAACCTAATCTTGATTTGAAATTAAATTATCATCATGTGTTTATTTGAAGGAGTGGAAGGGAGAGATTTTGACGGCTCTTAACATCGTAGTATTGACAGCCGATGAGGGTGAAGCGAGGTGAGAATGCATAAGACATGGGACAATTCCTACACTAACACCCTGAGTTCTCGCCCCCTTCGTGATGCTTTGGTTAAATTACGTTAGAAAAGTCCTGGCAAGTTGCGTCGTGCCTTGGTAAAATAAATTGAACGTAGTTCCCAATTTCTATGTCCTGTGAATGCTGCAACATGCAGAAAGAATTACAGGAATACATTTATTTTTATCTGCCGTGTATTTTCTCTTGTGTGGCACGTTTTCTCTGAAGTTCCAAATGGGGCTATAACTTGTCGAGCCATGTTTGCTCAGTGAGAATGGGAAGGCAGAAAAACATAATTGGGGGAAACAACAGCCTGAAGACGTTTGCCTGCCCTGCCACCTTCTCGCTTCGCCGGAGCATATCCCCTGCAAGTACAATCCCCTTCACGACGAGGTAAATATTACATGACGCACGAACAAAACATTCTGCGAGCTTCGCGACCATCTGGGCTATTTCCATTTTTTTCGAAAAAGAATATAAAAAAAAAGTGAACGAATAAACTACCCCCCTCCCCCCACCACCCCAACCCAACGGCCGCGGCGCAATACGACCACGGGTTGTAACGAGCGGTTTGATTGATCGGTTCCGACGAGAAACGACACGTGATTGGTTCCGGTGCTGACGCCAAACTCACTTCACCGCCCACCACCCCACTACCACCGGGCTCTTTGCCACAACTGTATAAATAGAAGAAGACAAAAAGGCACCCCCCCCCCACCCAACTCTACCTCGACAACAATGGAAGAAGCGGAGGGCATGGCTACAGACAATCGGACGTGGTAGAACAATTTAATAAAAATCAATACGTGCTTTCGTCATGGTTTCTTGTTTTCAATTTGGGGTCTTCGCACGTCGCGCTTCAAGGACGGAATCAGAATGTAGGTGGTGGGGGGAGGGGTGTTATGAAGGTAGATGCGCGCGCCCTTGTCCGATTGATTACCATTGTGCCCTTAAAACAACTCCAAGCCCTCTCCCCCCTCCCTCATTTTTTTATTTCGAACAGGGGCAGTGAACCAATTTCATGGTACGCTTCCTTAGATGAAGACCTCAGTGCCGCCAACGTAGAAGACAATATTAAAAATTGGCCGGCGAAACAACTTTTTTATACAATAACATCCCAGCAATAGGCCTTATTATAAAAGCAAAATAACCTACAAATTATACCTCCTCTGCCCCCCCCCCTTTTTATGAAAAAAAAACCAAACGCATTATACACATAAATGTAGCTTATTTCGGTAATTGCACGACTGACATACTCTATACCTGTATCATATTTCGTTAAGGAAGTTGAGTTAGTTCCTTATTTACAATATGTAGCTACACCAAATTTCGCAACGTGATTGCTGAGAAGAGGAATGCGAAGCTTTAGAAATCAGTCTTAAATTTGTGTACTAAAAACTCTGTCTGCTGCGGAGATTAGTTGCGAAAAAGAATTTTAAAAACTTCACAAAGCACATACAATTTTCTCTGCGGTTTTCTTAAGTTGTATGTTGTGACAATCAAAATCGCTGGAACATTTTCCAACTGTATAGTAAACGATATAGTTACGAAGAAATGTTTACAAGTTCTATAAGTACAGTCTGCAAACGACCACAAAGTCAAGCGTACAGTCCACTGAGATCGTGATTTCTTGTTGTTGTTGTTGTTCTTCTTCTTCTTCTTCTTCTTGTGTATCGTTAGAGACACGATAGTTTTTCGGGTTAAGAGACGAATGTTAAACTTCGCATCCCGCTGTGATATGGCTTATAGTTGGCAATTTTTTTTCTGTAAACTACGTTGTGAATGATTTACTATATTTGTTTCAGCGTGTTTATTAAGGCCCACAATTCTCCAGAATATGTGAAAATCAGTTGTATGAGAGTAAAGGAATAAAATCACGTGTTTCTCCGTGTCCAGCGTTCCACGAAATAGATTTACAAATATTTCCCCGAACCAGATTACCGCAAATTCGTATCACCATTACGAGAAAAGAAGTGAAACGGCCGCTTGTACAGTGAATTCCAGCCGTAGATGTGGGGACGTGGTGGTTGAGAGGTTAGACTGCTCGCCTCCCACCAAGGTTCAATCCCCAGCCGGGTCACTCCCGGATTTCCGCAAGCGGGAATCGTCCCGGTCGATGCCGCTGGTCAGCGGGTTTTCTCGGGAATCTCTCGTTTCCCCCCACCATTGTATTCTGGCACTGCTCCATTATCACCTCATTTCACACTCATCGGCTCTCAAGACCATGTTTAGAGCCGCCCAAATCTCTCAACTCAACTCCAGCCGTAGAAGCTCGCAACATGCCGGGGACGGCGATCGCCAATCAGCGTCCGGTAACTCAGACGCCAGCTGGCAGCCCAGCCAATGGGGAATCATTCGCAGCATGCAGTGGCCAATCAGACACGAGGTAAGTTTCCGGAGCCTCGCGCGGCTAACCAGCGAATGTGCACGCACTCAATAAAGGAACCACCATGTAATTTCGCTTCTGTGTAAAAAGGTTGTTCACAATTAAATGAGCAANGTATTCTGGCACTGCTCCATTCTCACCTCATTTCACACTCATCGGCTCTCAAGACCATGTTTAGAGCCGCCCAAATCTCTCAACTCAACTCCAGCCGTAGAAGCTCGCAACATGCCGGGGACGGCGATCGCCAATCAGCGTCCGGTAACTCAGACGCCAGCTGGCAGCTCAGCCAATGGGGAATCATTCGCAGCATGCAGTGGCCAATCAGACACGAGGTAAGTTTCCGGAGACTCGCACGGCTAACCAGCGAATATGCACGCACTCAATAAAGGAACCACCATGTAATTTCGCTTCTGTGTAAAAAGGTTGTTCACAATTAAATGAGCAATTTTGTAATCAACCTTTGAAAAATGTCACTGTCAGCTTAAGTTGCGCCCAATGAAGTTAGTAACGATGGAGGGAAAATAGTCCCGTGACTTAACGTTGATTTAAATGTGTTAGGTAGACGTATGCTAATACTACNAATGTGTTAGGTATACATATGCTAATACTAAAATTATTTATTATGCTTTTTAATTTTTTTAATCCATATAAGTGTAAGAGTTAGCAAATGTGTAAAATAATTACTGTTCCAATAATTTCGCAGTTTCACTTGACCTGCGCATGAATAAAGTGATGAAGCTCACGGAAATGTTAATATTGCATAAAGTGGAAGAATACATGCCAGCAAGTAGATCTTAAGCAGGGTTTTGAAAACGCTCAGTTTACCGTGAACAGCTTATGATTATATATACTGCGCCACTGTCATATGTCTTCCCGAGCCTAATTTGTATCATAGAGTAGTTAGTAATACAGGGGTGAAATTAATGGCGTGTATTCCAATCTCCAGCAAAACACGCCAGCAAAATGGCCTCACCAGCCAGGAATATGGCAGAACTTCGTTCGCCAATCAGCTCTTCTAGACAAACTTGCCAGACCGCAGCCCGACCAATAGGGATTATTCCATAACGTGCAATAGCCAATCAGACTCAAAACCTGTCTCCGCGTCTTCACGTGGCCATTGAGCGAGGGAGTTCGCTTTCATCGCTACGTCATTTTGCTTCTGTATAGCCTACTTAGCTATTATGTGGTTTTTGTGTTCGTTGGCTACTGCTTCTCTGAGTAACGAGTTTTGCCGTTGACCAGAAATAGGCACTTCTTTACTTACAAGAATGTAACATAGGTTCCCAACTGCAGGTTGGGGCACCTGTTTTCCGCGAAAAGATTTCAGGACAAGTTGTGTTCCAAAGCACTCTAGTTCGTAACGCGTCGTTTATGTCTGCCCGCGAATCACGGACGGTCAGTATCGGAGAAATTTAATTCTGACTGTCTCACTCGCGTAACAGACTCTCTTCACACGAAGACAAGCGGCCAATAGTCAAATGAAGACTGCGCGCGTGCACGTAGGGCATTGAAGTCTAATCTCCTCGTCCATCTTTACGCGAAGATCAGGTGGCTCTAACTATACGTACACTTAACCCGTTCAATCGACGTGTCCACGGTCGCAGATACGCTGCATGCGGGGGAGTGCTCGTGAACGATGCTGTACGCAGCAAGGCATCAGTGCCCAATTCTTTGAGAGCCTTCTTCGTGGCTAATCTGATATGTAAAATCTTCTACTCCTAATTGAAACAAATCGGTAATGCCAATACCACCAAATACGGAGCACGCTGTTCACTGGTAAGAAAAATGTTAAACACAAGTACAGATCACACCAAAAATAATACGTGATTGCAACACCGCAAATCGGAAATTAATTTTTTGCCCGAACGGGCTAAACTTTATATTTTCACATTAAATTTAAATTTATAGGTTTCCGAAAATGAAATTTTTTAATGCGTACTGTACTTAAGCTGACGGCGAACTTGATTCGTCATCACAGCCAATAAGCTTTAGATTATGTGCTCGGCGATNGCGTACTGTACTTAAGCTGACGGCGAACTTGATTCGTCATCACAGCCAATAAGCTTTAGATTATGTGCTCGGCGATCAGTGATATGAATAGAGCGAGTGATTGTTTGCCGAAAAAAAAATCTGAGCACATGGTAGACTTCAATATTGTACGCACAAACATAAACGTTTATTTTGCCGTNGCGTACTGTACTTAAGCTGACGGCGAACTTGATTCGTCATCACAGCCAATAAGCTTTAGATTATGTGCTCGGCGATTAGTGATATAAATAGAGCGAGTGATTTTTTGCCGAAAAAAAAATCTGAGCACATGGTAGACTTCAATATTGTACGCACAAACATAAACGTTTATTTTGCCGTNTTTTGCCGAAAAAAAAATCTGAGCACATGGTAGACTTCAATATTGTACGCACAAACATAAACGTTTATTTTGCCGTCGGTTGCTCTATGCATGAGAAGCAGCTTCTGTTTTTAAACAGGCCAATTAGAATTTAACAACTTAAGCAGTGAACCCAATCGATTCGCGTACTTGCAGTTAACATGTTATCTAAGACATAAAGTAGCCAATCGAGGAAGGTTGACGGCCGCACGGTGTTTTGAAATACAGCTTGCATCGGGATCATTTCGCGAAATTTCACTACCTCTTAGGAATGAAACAGTTGCCCCCAAGGAAGATCACTAGGCAGTGAACCTGGCAGTGAACATCACCCGTCTGAAACATGTAGCCAACTGTCTGCACCTGGTTTGAAACAAGTATCCTGTGGCCGCACTTTCGACTCCAGTTCTTTCCCACCACGGTCAGCAAGAACTCCCCCCGACAGTGGTCGACAAGAATGGCAAGGGGTAAAACAAAAAAAAAATTTTAAAATTCTCCGCGGGGAACGGGCGAGGGATGAGCAGTTTCCCTCGCACACACTCCGTTGCGGGAACGGAAAAGGGTCATTAATTTAAATGGAGAGGGGTCGAGGGTGGTTGATGTTGATTCACGCGCAAACAGAACTCGGATTTAGACCGGAAAGGGGGGAGGGGGGGCTGGACAACGTGCAGGTATCTTGGAGATGAGATGGAAGTCACACACACACACGCCATTCTCCCTCGCGAACTCGCGTATGCCATTTCCGAGTGGGCAGACGCGCGGTAGAGACCCCGGGGCCCGTGTTTTGGCGGTCGAGAACGAAGTGGACTTTGGGCGGGAATGAGGTTACGCCAACACTGGTGATTGCCGTTCCAGTAGATGGCCGGGGGATCGTCAGCACTTCGTGAATCTTCAATTATGCAGGGAAGGCCGGCGCAGGAGGCAGCCTTCTATCGACTATTCGAGTTTGTGGTTCGCGCATAATTGCAATTAGTGTTTTATTTCTGCGGTTCGTTCTACCGTGAGACTGCAACTGAAGTCCAAAATCAAACCGCAGGAATAACTTTGAATGAGCGAGTGAAGAGATTTGGGCGGCTCTTTACATCGAGGTCTCGAGAGCCGATGAGAGTGAAGCGAGGTGAGTATGGAGCAGCGCCGGAATGAGGAGGCGCAGGAAGCGGGAGATCCCCGAGAAAACCCACCGACCAGCGGCACGCGACTCCCGCTCACGGCAATCCGGAGTGAACTGGCCGGGGATTGAAACACAGTTCGCCATGGTGGGAGGCGAGCAGTCTAACCACTCAGCCACCGTGGCCCCAACCATGGATTGCAGGAATTAAACTTCTTAGCGCCTGTGTCTGCAACAGCGGGCATGTTGCAGAGGAAGGGAAATATATGACCAGGCTGTACACTGCCAAGTTCATTGCGCGATGCAGTCAGTTTCTTTCCCGTGGGTAATGTGATTTGTGGGCATTTCTATAGCTCTGGTTTGTGACTGGTTCTCGCAATGGCTCTAAAGTGCCACGCACATATTTTACTGGCCACGTAATTGAAGCAACTGTGGAAACCATAAATTAACCCCGTATCATATTATCCCGAGTACACTCGTTCACATCTGGCATGATGCACAGACATCGCCTTTCCCTGGGAATTACTATTTGTTGCTGCTGATACACCAAGAAACATTTCCCATAAATTTCACTGCCTCTAACCATGTGTTTCCCTATAACTGGGCTGTCCCACCACAAACCCGACCTACACCACGTCCAGGGGTGTTCCCATCAGTCACGTACTGTTAGCTAGAACCCAAGAAATAATGAAGTGAAAATTGCAAAATTGTTTGCATAAAGAATTTGGTACTAGTATGCCCATTCTTCAAATGTGCGAAAATGGGAAGAAAATAAGCCATCGATCTTATTGGTTACCTTATAAACATTTCTACGGTCATCCAATTTTCGCGAGAAAAAATCTTTACCGCCTGCCTTTTCATCAAAATGCAATTCGCCCCCTGAAAATATCACAACGTCTTCTCACAAAGTTACGTGGCAGGTAATCAAAAGATAACTACAGGTATGCTATGCGTGCAAGGGTCCATGTGCGATATTGAAACCTGTCCCGTGTGAAGATATTAAAGCGGCTGTTAATATATATGATTTTATAAGGACACTAGGCAAAACGGCTGTAAATAACCCATTGGGTATGTACGTTTATTTATAATATTTTGTGGATTGTAATTGTATAACGGTTGACATCAAAAGTACTGAAACTACCTCGAACTAACAACGTGCGTTTTTAATTCGACACCGTGATCATATTGCTGATATCCTTCATTTGCTGTTTACCAGTGCCAGTCCGAGATCACTTCGAAGAGAAAATTACGCCCGTATCATTTTGTACCTGGGAGCGATAAACTATTATGAAGGAGCGATTCATCACGATAAGACTTATCGCCTCAACAGCTACAGGCCTAACGTCCAGCATCAATCTCTGTAATGAGATGAGGCCGGAGGACACATGGGGGCTAATCGTTCGCCACGTCAAGCAGTCGCTGCAAGGCCCGATAACAGACGAGGTATCGAGATAATTGGGCGGTGCCCCGGCTGTAATCTGAGGCCGTGTTCGCAGCAACGCGGCAGCTCAGACGTACATCGCTGCTTCGCGCTGGAAGCTGTGGAATTGCCTGCGCGGAAAGGTTTATTACAGTAACACAAGTGCTTCCGGTTAGCATTACACCGCCTGAATTTAAGCCTTTCTGGCGCACTGCAGACAACTTTCTACATGTTGCACAGGAAAAGTATATTTGACCGGTGCTGTACTCTGCTAGGCTCGATGCCCAATCATCTTCCCTGGGGATAATTGAATAGTACTACTGCTCCTACGTTATGCCTAGTTTATGTCGCAGATCACCGAACACAAAGCCTACAGCATATTGGCTGTGATTACGAAACGAGTTCTTTGTCAGCTTAATTACAGCACTGAACAAAAAATGTGTTATTTGAAACACCAAAAATTATATATCACCGACACAAAGCCTACAGCATATTGGCTGTAAATACGAAACGAGTTCTTTGTCAGCTTAATTACAGGACTGAACAAAAAATGTGTTATTTGAAACACCAAAAATTACATATCATCGAACACAAAACCTACAGCATATTGGCTGTGATTACGAAACGAGTTCTTTGTCAGCTTTATTACAGGACTGAACAAAAAATGTGTTATTTGAAACACCGAAAATTTTAAAATAATGTGGGAGTGAAAGGACTAACTGATTTGTTTGTAGTTTTTTTAGTAACATTATGACATCCGCATTATTTGAGGACAAGCAGGAGGAAATATCAATTTGTCAGCAGGAATAATAAGGTTATCTGCAACGCGTTACTATGACAGCAAATCTGAAAAGTGTAAATTGCTCTAATAAAAGGTTAGATTTTATTATTCTACGGGGGATGGACAATTTTATTGTGACACTTTCAACTCGGTATTGTATTGTCAGAGAGCCGGCCAGTAATGAACGGTTTAGAATATAGTAAACGTGGCCAGTGCTGTGCGAGTCAATATAACTGCATTAAATGGTAAAACAGAAAGAGAGAGAGAGAGAGAGGGATAGAGAGAGACCAACAGAACTGATGGTGTAACAGAGCGCATGGGAATGTTTTAGGTTCTTGTTAGTTTCACAAACAGAAATTATTTTAGGACATTATAGCTACAGATCTTCGCATGTGGGAATCGTACTGGACGATGCCGCTGGTCGGCGGGTTTTCTCGGGGATCTCCCGTTTCCGGCGCTGCTCCATACTCACCTCGCTTCACCCTCAATGGCTCGCAAGACCTCGTTGCCTAGAGCCACCGTAATATTTCCACTCTAACCTATCCAACCAGGTTTTTTCTCTTTCATAGGCGTTGCTTCAGCACAATTCTGGTCGAGATGGTGCGTTGGCTGGATTGGTACAGAGAGAAAACATTTCTTGGATTTAGGGACAGGAAAATTTTGCAATTTCAAAGACACGTAGGATAGACTCCACAATCCTATGCATGTTCAAGATTCAGTTTGTTGTTCGTTGGATGCTACCCCTGTGAGTGGCCAATCCACGAGAACAAGTGGTTGGAAGTTTTTTTTTTTTATATTTAAAGCTTTGTATTGACTCGGAGACTTCGAGGGCGTTTATTATAAACTGTGTGATCCAATAGTAAACCTGACTCAAACATACATTCCTTGTTCCAAAATTTTGAAAAAGTTTTTCAATCAGAACTATACGACTAAAACTCTACACTCCGGTGGCCTAGGAAGACGGTGCACTTTTAGAAAATAGAGGGCTCACGAAATAGTAGAGGAGATATCGAATTTGTATTCCAGTGGCATGTTGTGAAGTGGTTCAAGATAAGCTGGGGCTTGCTCAGTGCTATACACACTGGGCGCACGCATTAGGAACGAGTAACCAGAGCGGAGTCGTGAGAAACAAAGTTCCCGGTGGAACCGGCGCTTTCCTCACCAAACCTCCACTCCTTGAGCAAGCTCAGAAGTGCCTCCGTGTTCGTAGGCAGGCCCACCTGGGCGACGGTGAGCATCACTACGCACTCCATGTGGGGGAAGAGGATCTTCTCTCCCCCATCCATCGATCTAACCAGGAGGGCTACTGCTGCGATCAGGATTTTTGGATCTTCCAGTCTTGACATCTGGGCTCCTCGTACGGCTTTGTCGTAGATTTCCCATGGTTCTTTCGGGTGGGCTCCCAAGGGCCAGGCTTGAACTGAGGCATCAATAGTATTCCTATTTGATGGCCAGTCTATGGTGAAAATTCTTTCTGTTGGAGGCACCATCTCGTTTCGCCTTGCCTGGGCTATGAAAAGAGAAATTTCCATTTCTGCTCTTTCCTGATTAACTTCATCCTTGTCTCTCTCTTCACTCTCCCTTAGTTTACTGAGGGTGTGGACTGCTATTCTATTTTGGTTCCTTAGGAGTTTGCCCATGTTGCGAGCAGCATGAGCAAATCCCTCCCTTAAGTACAAAACTGGGTTCCAGGCACAAGGCCATCAATCATTTGGACTCTCTGTATTTGTCTCATCCGGTGTTGTCTTAGCCGGGGGTTGGGTTTTCTGGGTCAGTCAATTGCAGGACTGACCCAGTCCACCTTGGCACCTGTGCCTGCTGCACAATAAATGCGGTAGTTTTAGGTTTTTCCTTCTGTTTAGCTGGTGTTGGGGGCGTGGGAGGTTGATCCGCTTCTGGTTTATTTAAGATCACTGTTGGGAACAGATGTTGTTGGCTTTCACCCATTTTGGTTTTAATTTGTCTCCGGATCATCCCCGCCCACACCCAGCTTCTGATTCATGCTCTGGCGTAACCATCANCATTTTGGTTTTAATTTGTCTCCGGATCATCCCCGCCCACACCCAGCTTCTGATTCATGCTCTGGCGTAACCATCACACGTCGAATTCTTCGTTTCGTTTCCCTGCCTCCTTCAGGAATTCCCGCACACGAGGCGCCATAATCCTGACGGAGAGCATTTCCCGGAGGTCGATCTGTCCATGACCGTCCTCAGAAGAGGTCCGAAGATCCTCAATTTTTGGACAGTCATGAAGGAGGTGCACAGAAGTGCCAGGCACTCCACACACCACACAGTCAGGTTCTTGCACCAAGGCCATTGATGACAGCTTCGCCTTGAAGTTCCCGTGTCCGGTCAGGAACTGCGCACAATGGTGGCCTATTGAAACCCACCTCATACGCAGCCGCAACCGGACATCGGGAAAGATCTCGTGAGTTAGCCTTTTCTTCTCAGAGTTGTCCCATCTCTCTTGCCATTTGTTCATTGTCTGTTCTTTTAATGCTTTCGTTTCCTCTGGGAGGATCGAGTCCACCCATTTCCTTCTACTTATCTCACCTCTCTCTCTCTCTCTCTAATGAGGAGGTCTAATGGGATCTCTACGGCTAATACTTGTAAGGCGTCGTTCGAAACTGTCCTGTAGGCCTTGGTGGTGGCAAGCCACGCAGCACGCTGCGCACTTGTCACTTTCCTTTTGATGTGATCTTTTTCCACCTCCGGGTACCATACGCCCGCAGCGTACGTCACCACTGCCAGGAAGACTGATACTGCCAGGAAAACTGCCACTCACGAGAGAGCGGCAGGCATCCATTACACACGTGCCGTGACGTCAACTGCACTGCTACGTGTATGTGGCCGATGCGTAAACTAGCCAATGATAAGGCTCAGCACAGAGCAAAAACAGCTTAACACGCCAATGATCTATGACATCTCACAAGATCAAAGAACAAAATATACAAGTTGGGATTCAAGACTACATACATAAGCAATCACAACCCATGTAATGTAAGGGTAACGGTACTTGTAAACTGGAAAGAGCTTTTGGTTTTTTTTTTGGCAAAGAACACGTGGGATGTTTTTGAAAATGATTCTTTTACCATTACTGTCGCTAACTGCACAATTAAGTTACATCATTCGCATGGACAGGAACATTTCCTTGATTTGACCAAACTTTAGGCACGAATCCACAGTTCGCTAGAGTACGGGCTCCTGGTTCAATGACTGCCGCCTTAATAAGGAAGAAATTTCACACTAGATAAGGCAGCACGTGATTCAGTGATTGTTTTCTTCCATATGAGAGCGGACACTATTGGTATCAACAAAAAAAAAAAAGCGTTCTTCGCAAGCTAGATTTCAATAACCTACGTGCACGCCCGGGGTTTATTTTTTTATTATTGGTCGCATGCCTTTGTGAGAATACATGAGGTGTTTCATTGAACCACTCAGAATTAGGCTACTCTGGCATTGAACGTCTGTGATTCGAGGAAGGTGTCTCAGACTTGTGGCTATTTAAACAACTAAATCTCATAAAGTGGAGCTTTGCTAATGTTCTTTGAAATACATCTTGACAATAGTTCTTTTTGCAAAATTCGAGTGTCCCTACGTATCAGCTATACTGACACAGAGTCATCCGCGACTTCTCTAATAAAACTTTTAAACAATTAATTGCAAAAGTAGCTAAAATACATATGTGTTTGAAGTTTAGCTGCTTGACACCTGCGGCGTCCCTATATTTTATTCGTCCGTACCACGCTCTAACGAAGCTCACAGGCGAACGACATCAATCAGGATTTAGGGCCTGGCAGCCGTGACGAAGGGAACGGCGCCAGATCGGCCCTACAAGACGACCATTTGCATGGGAAGGCGGACATGCGGGAGAATAGCGTCACGGTGTGGGATCAGGTGACAGCGGGAAGAACACGAGTGCAGCGGCCAGGGGGAGATCCCGAAGTATTCCCACAACGCCGAACCAAACAACAAACCTCCAGGCAGAATAGAACGACAGACGCCAGACTCCGCGAGCAGGCAGGAACGGCGAGACGTATTTATGACCTCGCCAGGCTGTGTTTTGTCCCAGGCTTTCGACCACAATAAAAACCGAGAGAGCGTTTGGACGAGCGCAACGAGAGGCCCCTTTCAATTATTTCCGCACGGACAGAACGGAGTGCTGAAACTGGTAAACCAGAACAAAACAGCAGACGCTGGACCCAAGTGCGGAGCTGGAGTACACGCCCGCGGTTGATTACCCAGGGGGGCGGTCCGCGGCTACCTGGAGAAGCGGGGGCAGTTTAATATGGCAATGAGGGCCTACAAAACCGCAGGAGTCCGAGGAAACAGGGCAGTCGGCCGATGAGATTCCGGGAGGGAGGAGTGATTCCGCAGGAGACGAGCACGGCAGCCAGCCGCCATCAGACGCAGAGTCCTGCGTCGACCCGAGAAGGAGGGACGTCGAGACGAGTCACCGAGGCGCCCGTGACAGGACGAGAGCAGTTCCAGCTCACCGGACCTCATCTGCAGGAACAACTACCAGCACAGCAAGCCAGATAAGTACAGTCATCCAGCGAGTGTGAAGGACCTTTAGTAGTTATCCCGCAGTGTGAAGGATCTTTTAGAATCATCCAACAAGTGCGACGAAGATCCCCCACCCCCCCTTTTACGACGCGAATTGTACGGAGCATACGTAGAAAAGGGAGGGAGTTGTCTCAAGGGTTCATGTATCAATTCACATGTTCATGCAACAATAAAACCTCGATTTGTGAAATATGAATTATCCTGTATTCATTCATTAGTGAATTGGACCACTAAACAACAGTGTCGAAGCATTCCTACACCCGATCACTGAGGACTAGTATTAAGTGCTGGCGCCTCACGCCACAGAACAGATTACAACACCTCCGTCCAAACCTCAGCTTTGGCAGGTGTCATGCTTCAAATCAAATCTTGAAAATTTTCCTGTCCCTAATCATTAGANCCGTCCAAACCTCAGCTTTGGCAGGTGTCATGCTTCAAATCAAATCTTGAAAATTTTCCTGTCCCTAATCATTAGAGACCTGAAAAATTCGCTGTTTCATTTCGGGACAAGCTAGAATTAAAAACCTTGTACGTTTGTATTGCTTATTCTATTGGCCCACCCGCTAGTTTACACCTCCTGGACAACTCTGATCCAATAACAAACACACAATAAAGTGGAGACCGAATCACCGTATTCCGCTAATACAACAAGCAACCAATGAACAGTGATATTTGCATTAATTTACACACGACAATGGAGTACAGCCTACAGGTAATTGAACTCGCGAATTTTTCATGTCTCTACTAACCATTCCTAATCATAGCTACAACTTTCTGAAAATCATTTTTTTTTCAATTAAGTTAAAGGAAAAAGTTTTAACCGTGTACGTCGTCTGGCTCAGACCGAAGATAAAAAAAACACAATCGAAAAATTTTGCACGTCAACAGCTTGGTAACCTATTGCGTGACTTCCCATATTTCCATTGCTGATGCGTCATGGTCCCCTTCGATGATTCTTCCTTTTTTAAACCCGCATCCCGTCACTTTTATTCACATCATCTCCCCTCGCAGTCTTTCTGCCACCCTCCCCCCAGAGTTCTTGCCGCCGTTAGAACACCGCCGGAATAAAAAAACCGCAGCATGCAGCAGTCTGGTCGTCGTGCGCGCTGGGAAACTTCTAGAATTGCATATCAAAATATTGGATTTCAATTCGCGGGGTCATTTTTCTTCCGGCGCAGAGTGACCGAGCACTCCATTTGTCAAGGCATTGACAGGTCTTGGGGGGTTGCAAATGATGAGGGGGGGAGGGGTGAGGCTCGTACAGGGGTGGCATGCGCGAAGAGGTGTCGGGTAGACGCGGTCAGGAGGAGGAGAGAAAAAAAAGCTTCAGGGGTGAATAAAAAGTTAATTCATCCCCCTTCCCCTTTTCCATTTTCAAAAACCCCTTCTTTTCTCCACGACATCGTCACAGAATGGATACATGCACAGAAGTGAAAAGGCGGGGTGGTTCCTATGATGTGAGCGTACCCGTTCGCTGATTGGCTGCACGATGCTTTGGGAACGTGCCTTGTGTCTGATTGGCTGGCGGGCACTGCGAAAGGTTCCCTATTGGCTGGGCTGCCGGCTGGCAATCAGGTTGCAAGGCGATGATTGGCGAACGGTGTTCTGACATGTTGCTGGCTAGTGACGACATTTTGTCAGCAGCTGCTTCTCCTCTGTATTGTTAATTACTCTGTGACTAGCCACGCCTGCTTTTCGTGAATTGATTTTTGCGCATGCCGGACTTAAGTATTCTACGCGCGCTCTTACAACTTCCTTCCGGTTACCGGTCGCGTGCCTTTCTGAGAAGAAAATGTCTCACCTGACTTGGCAAGCCAAAATTTAGTTACTCTAACAGTACACGTCCGTTACTATATGGCAGACTCCTAAGAAGTGTGACAGACTAAAACCACCAAACCACAAAACTGGCTCTGAACTAAATTGTTTTGAATTAAATCTCCTCGTGTATTTTCNAAATAAACAAAAAAAAAAAAAAACAGATCCCTTTACAACAAATGCCAGTGAATAACATTTGTCCATAAAAGTTTTTAAAGTATAAATAAGAGTGAGTGAGTGAGAGAATGCGTGAGTGAAAAGTTATGGGTAGCTCTTAACATCGAGGTCTTGAGAGAGAATCAGGGTGAAGCGAGGTGCGTATGCAGCAGCGCCGGAATGCAAGGATGGAGGAAACGGGAAATTTCCGAGAAAACCCGCCGACCAGCGGGATTGTCCGGCATGATTCCTACATGCGAAAATCCGGGGGCGACCCCTCCAGGAATGGAACCCAGGTCACTCTACAACACCGCGGACCCTTTTTGTAGTGGAAAATTCACAGAATTCCCTGAAATATGATACTGGGTACACTGTTAAAAATACCTACTTAAAAATAACGGAAAAGTAAAAAAAAATTGTCCAGAAATCTCCGTACAATAAATACTTCCGGTTACTAAATTACGGAATTTTCAAAAATTTTACAAACCTTTCCTTGTTTTCATGAAACTTCTCCGTAAATTAGCTACCAAATTTTTGTTTTTATAAAAAAGACTNAAATTTTACAAACCTTTCCTTGTTTTCATGAAACTTCTCCGTAAATTAGCTACCAATTTTTTGTTTTTATAAAAAAGACTATGAAAAATAAGTTAACTTTCGTAATGTGGATTTATTGATGTATATAAAAAAAATTTATATAAAAAATATAAAAAATATTTATTATTACNGGAAAAGTAAAAAAAAATTGTCCAGAAATCTCCGTACAATAAATACTTCCGGTTACTAAATTACGGAATTTTCAAACATTTTACAAACCTTTCCTTGTTTTCATGAAACTTCTCCGTAAATTAGCTACCAAATTTTTGTTTTTATAAAAAAGACTATGAAAAATAAGTGAACTTTCGTAATGTGGATTTATTGATGTATATAAAAAAAATTTATATAAAAAATATAAAAAATATTTATTATTACAGTGGAATTTAATTACTCTCTTACCAAACCATACAAACAGCAGTATGTTCATAAGTGATTAATAAGAGAGTAATATAAGAAATTTCTTAATTTCCTTGTAATTTTAAAATAATTAGAGAACTGCTACCTGTTGCAAGTAGCCCTTGTTACTTAATGATGTTTGAAATATGAGGTTCAAGTGGCGTGAATATCTTAAATACTGCAGGAACATGTTATGGTGTGATCAGGCCTTAGCTGAACGGCTTGCCTGATCAAGCATTCAAACATTAAACCTGGAAACGAGCGGGATTGCAACACCACCATTTGGTCAACGACCCTTGCGAAAGAAGACAGTCGCAGAAATCCTTCCACCGGTCACTGAGCGGGGCCGCAGAACCACGCGCTTGATATAGGCCGGCGTAACACTAGAAACAGCGTCTTTTCGTCTTTGGTCTTTTGTCGTCGACCCGAGCAGAGAGAAGACCAAGGAAGTTGGGTGTGTCCGGCCGTCGTTAACCGTCTCATAGAATCAGCCTCCAGCAACATTAACAAGGTGATGACTTTCCAATTAGACAGATATAGTAATGGCGTCACCAAATAACATTTATGATAAATTAACTAACATCATGGTATTCAATTTAAAGCTCCCCCGATCAATAGTCATTTAAATAGTATTGTTTAATAGTTCTCTTAATAAAACTCACCTTATACTGTTGTGCTCTACCGAATCATAAATAATTGTTTCAGCTACGCCCCCAGCAATTTTCAAGTACGAATGGCGCAAAGCTACAGTTCGTGACAAACCATAATTTTAGAGGCGAAGTACGCTTCGTGTAACCTCGGCATTGTTCGTTCCCGAAATACAAATCCGCTGGAATTGGAAATACGAAAAGGTTTTCGTGTTTTGTAAGTGCGTACCGCGTTTCCATTTTGCTTCATTACAAGAGAGACTCGACGATTCCCCTTTTTTAAAACTGCGCCAGCCCAGAATCCACGGTCTTCTACACGCACGGGCAGAAGTCGATCGTTCGCCCACAGAGAGAGCTTATTCCCTTGTTCAACCCGGCCAGGCGGAATGTAGCTTCCGAGTGCTGAGTGTTTGTTATTGGTTCTGAGTCCTGTAGGGCGTGTCGGATATTTCGCGAAAAGATTTTGAGACAAGAGACAGTCCAAAGCACTGTAGGGTCGTCCAGCTTCTTTGATTGACTAAAATAATGTTCTGGCCCTTGTTAACAGTTTTCGCACGAATCACGAAGGTTCGGTGTCGAAGTTACTTAGTCCTGAGTGNATAATGTTCTGGCCCTTGTTAACAGTTTTCGCACGAATCACGAAGGTTCGGTGTCGAAGTTACTTAGTCCTGAGTGACTTGTTCAAAGACGGACACGGCACCAGCAGCCAATGGAGGTATAACAACAGCTGAGGTGTGTATATAGTATTGAAGTCTACTGTGTGCTCCGATTTTTACGCGAAAAGTCACTGGCCCTATATATAATTCAGTATCATATGTCCACAACCACAACGTCCTTCGATTATTGGCCACGCGTCTACGCGAGAAGATATGTTCTTATTTGACTTGGCCAATCAGAAAAAAAGTCCTCCGATATTGAACGTCCATTATTTGCGGGTAGACACTTGAGGCACGTGGCATTTAAAATCAACCCAACCACGAAAGTGCAGATGAACTAACGTGTTTTGGAATACAACTAGTCTCGTGCCCCTGCCAATAGATGGAGATCTGAAGAACTCGTGGATTTATTTAAGGACAAGCTAGAATTCAAAACACGTGCGTTTATATAACTTGATCTATTGGCCCACGCCATATTTGACACTTCCTGGAGAATGCTGATCCAATAGTCGCCTTCCGCTGTGACAGCAAGCAACCAATGCGCAGTTGATGTCGGCATATTTTAACATAAGACTGTAGAGTCTAGCCTGCAGGTCATTGAACTCGCGATTTTTTTCCGGTCTCTACCAATAGACAAATAGCTGAGGGTTCAATATGCAAAGTACAGTAAAGACTAGCCTGGAAGCAACGGAACCTGCAAAATTTCCCTGCCTCTAGAAACGAGAATTGTAAAACAAACAAACTCGGTGGGAATTTCGTGTTCTGTCCAGTCAGTTGGCTGACTGTAACTCGTTGGCGTGTGGCTTGATAAGATGTGAAGATCTCAGGTAAGAAGCTGCTGTATATTTTTGTAAGAAAGCCAGCAACTTTATCTTTACGTGTAATATCTTCTACAGCGTGTGGACAGTCGAGTCTCCTGTGCTGTTTGAAACGTNGCCAGCAACTTTATCTTTACGTGTAATATCTTCTACAGCGTGTGGACAGTCGAGTCTCCTGTGCTGTTTGAAACGTAAAAATAACTGCTCTTTTTTTTTCTTAACAGTTCGCCTTGGACTAGACGAGAACAGTTACCGGTTCACCAAAAACCACCACACCGCTGTATGAACGCCCAAACACAACTTAGACTTGTACTTCAGAACTCGCGCCCGGAAGGAATGCCAGTTTATAGTTAATAACGCTTATTATTTCTCAAGCAGAAGCAACGAGCTTGCTTGATCACAAAACCTTGTTTACACTTAACTATCACCTAGATTCGGATACGGGATTATTAGAGTTGTTGTTGAGAGATTTGGGAGGCTCTTAACAACGAGGTTTTGAGAGCCGATTAGGGGGAATGGATGTGATAACGGAGCAGAACCGGAATGCAAGGGTGGGGGAAGCGGGAGATCCCCGAGAAAACCATCCGACCAGCGGCATCGTACGGCACGATTCCCACATGCAAAAATCCAGGAGTGACCCCGCCGGGAATCGAACCCGGTTCGCCTTGGCGGGAGGCGAGTAGTCTTACCTCTACATCACCGCGGCCCCTACAGTCCCTAGTGACATGACACCTACCAGTGTTTCCACACTAGCGGATTTCACGCCAGGCGTGGTGGATTCAAATTCTTACGTAATGGACGAAATTGTTATGTAGTGATGAGTGGGGAAAACGGTGTGTGATAACTCGCAAGATCAGTCAAGATGGCCGCCCACAAAATCACGAGCAGCACACGTCCACGACGACCTTGCAGACTCTCATTTGATTGCGCCTCTAGACACGCCAGGTATTCCACTCGCGTGTCTTCGCATTGCTGGCGTATGGAGATGGCTTTCCGCATGCGGGGACTTCAAACCGGCAAGCCGCGTTAATTAAACTGCACCACTTCGATTTTCTAGGATGGCAGAGGGGATGTACGGCAGTCAAGCATTCGGGAAGGCATGACATTCCTCTCCTCGGGTAACGGACGCTTTCACAAAAGCTAAAACACGTTTTCAGTCAAAAGAGCATTACTATAAACCAGTTTTAAAAAAAAAGNCTCTCCTCGGGTAACGGACGCTTTCACAAAAGCTAAAACACGTTTTCAGTCAAAAGAGCATTACTATAAACCAGTTTGAAAAAAAATGTGGATAACGCTCTAGGACAGCAAAAATTTTTCAACTCTTGTTCCGAATTAAAATTAACGGTATTGCCACAAAACAGTTAAGTATAATCTATTCGTAGAGACGTGAATAATTCTCGGATTCATTTTGGGACAGGCTAGAATTCAAAACACGTGCGTTTATATAACTTTAGCCTTTGGTATACACGTTGTTTGACTCCTCCTGCNATTCATTTTGGGACAGGCTAGAATTCAAAACACGTGTGTTTATATAACTTTAGCCTTTGGTATACACGTTGTTTGACACCTCCTGGAGAACGCTGGCCCAATCGTCGCCTTCCACTGTGACAGGAGACAACCAATGTGTAGTTAATATCGGCATATCTGCACATAAGACTGGTAGAGTCTAGCCTGCAGGTCATTGAACTCGCAAATTTATCATGTCTATCTATTCGCCGTATCTTCACACTTTTTTAATGAAACCTTTGAAATTATCCCCCCCCCCCTCTTGCATCATATATGACGTGTTTAACTGTTTCCTTATTATCTCATGTATAACTAGCGTTTTATCCATCTGTTAAAATAAAAGTATCTTATATTTCTGGAACTGAATTATTACTTATCTTTTATCTATAAAATTATGACACATTATTTATTATTATTATGAATTAAAACAGAGAAAAATACGTATGTTCATAATGCGCAGTAAGAAGTAGTTCTCATGCGAAATATTATTAAACTGGTTGCGCACGAATGCAGTGCGTTGGCCCTTTGGTGGAATTTTCTAGGCTTTGTAACTCTTTGTTCTCATGAGGCGGAGGAATATACCGGAAGTTGAACTCTCGCAGGACTTCAGAAAGTTGGAAGTAACAACGAATGAACTACAATACAGAAGTGGAAGGGGGTTGCTGCTCGTGTGGCGTGGGCGTGAGTATACGTCGGTTGACTGCGTGGCTCTCTGAGTGCGTGAAGGAGTAGCTGTGAGTGGCGTGAATGTCCTCAATGCCTCAGAAACGATCATTTTCCGGTGAGAGTGACGAAGAGAGCTTCGTGCAGACTCGCCTTCTAATCGTTCCCGAATGCCGAAGCTGAAGAAAATACGGGTGTTTTACGTATTTCCCTTTTCCGTCGTTGCGGACTGCGTCTCCGTGTATTTACTGTACAGTTGCGTAAAACTTTACGTAAATTTAAGAGAACTTTTAACAGCGCTGCTTGGTGAAAACATGCAAAATGCAAGTGCCTTCGCCATTTTGGATTATTTTTCTGTGGAAANGTAGAGACCAGAAAAATTTGCGAGTTCAATGACCTGCAGGCTAGACTCTCCAGTCTTATGTACAAATATGCCGATATCAATTGCACATTGGTTGTCTGCTGTCACAGTAGACGGTGACGATTGGGCCAACCTTCTTCACGAGGTGTCAAACACCGTGTGGAAAAATGGCTGAAGTTTTATTAACACAAGTGTTTCGAATTCTAGTTTGTCCCGAAATGAAACCGCGAAGTTTTCAGGTATCTACCAATAACGTATAGGGGTTTCGTTTTCTTTCCGTAACTTTTGTTTCATGTCAATGACTGTCAGTTATTCTTTAAAGCGAATTCACATTTTAAGAGTCGTTAGCTGTTCGCTAGCTGTAAAAAGACGGAAACTTAATTTCATGTCGACATTTATGTATATGCTGACATAATTATAAGTTGATTGTACAGGTATTCTGTATGCACTTTAAGATAAAGCAAATAGTTAGATATGAACAGCAGTAAATTCTCACGTTTTTTTTTTCAACTGAATCGGAAAGCAAATAAATAGTCTCATATGGCACGTACGAGAGGACAGTGGTGAACGAAAGCGAAAACCGTTTCCAGAGGCGCACAGCTAAACAGGAAGCAGAAAACACCAGGTGAAAATTATTTAGACCAGTTTGCAGTTACCCCACTTATCATTCGTACCGTGTGGAGCCTGCGTTGTTTTTTCTTCTTTTGTCGCGCGTTTTGCACTATGCCCTCGATGCCGGATAAAACACGCGTCGGAACTAATGATTCGGTAGGGAAAATAAAATATAAAAAAGCGCTTGTCAGAAAAAGGTCATGAAGAAGGGGAAGGGGAGGGGGATTTTCCACCCACACTGCAAGAAAATGNACTCTCCAGTCTTATGTACAAATATGCCGATATCAATTGCACATTGGTTGTCTGCTGTCACAGTAGACGGTGACGAATGGGCCAACCTTCTTCACGAGGTGTCAAAAACCGTGTGGACAAATGGCTGAAGTTTTATTAACACAAGTGTTTCGAATTCTAGTTTGTCCCGAAATGAAACCGCGAAGTTTTCAGGTATCTACCAATAACGTATAGGGGTTTCGTTTTGTTTCCGTAACTTTTATTTCATGTCAATGACTGTCAGTTATTCTTTAAAGCGAATTCACATTATTCTTTAAAGCGAATTCACATTTTAAGAGTCGTTAGCTGTTCGCTAGCTGTAAAAAGACGGAAACTTAATTTCATGTCGACATTTATGTCTATGCTGACATAATTATAAGTTGATTGTACAGGTATTCTGTATGCACTTTAAGATAAAGCAAATAGTTAGATATGAACAGCAGTAAATTCTCACGTTTTTTTTTTCAACTGAATCGGAAAGCAAATAAATAGTCTCATATGGCACGTACGAGAGGACAGTGGTGAACGAAAGCGAAAACCGTTTCCAGAGGCGCACAGCTAAACAGGAAGCAGAAAACACCAGGTGAAAATTATTTAGACCAGTTTGCAGTTACCCCACTTATCATTCGTACCGTGTGGAGCCTGCGTTGTTTGTTCTTCTTTTGTCGCGCGTTTTGCACTATGCCCTCGATGCCGGATAAAACACGCGTCGGAACTAATGATTCGGTAGGGAAAATAAAATATACAAAAGCGCTTGTCAGAAAAAGGTCATGAAGAAGGGGAAGGGGAGGGGGATTTTCCACCCACACTGCAAGAAAATGCGATAACACCCAACGACAATGGCTTATCTAAGCAGGCATTTTCCTCCCCCCCCCNGAAGGGTCGTAAAAAAGTTGGGCTCCGACCACAACTTATGCGTGTTGGTTGCCGTGAAAAACGATGGGTAAATATCTTCCACAATTTTTTTTAACTCATGATCCCCTCCGTTCCCGCATTTTTTTTTGTCGTCTGCGCGTGTGTATGTGAGCCCATTAAAAGTCGCGTCCAACCGCACTTTCGAAAACCACTGTTAATCTGCATAGCCCCAGATGGAAACAACTGTTCAACCCCTGTTCGCAATCCGCGGCGATAGCAGAAGGGGGTTGGAGGGGTCACTTTACATAATGCCTCCCCCCCTGCAATTCTCGGCCCCTCTCAACCTACCCTGGCACCCCGATCCAAGACTACTTCAAACACTACTCGCCGCCCGATAAACCCGGCGCGTCAGCGAATTTCCACCGCGCATTTTCAAGTACCATAAAACATCCGGATTCCCTGTCAGACCACGTGGTTTAAGAGATCTTCAACGCTTTTTTTTATGGCGCTTTCCGATATCCCTCGCCTCCCGGAGCGAAATGTAAAACAGCGTGAACTTTCGTTGCGCCGCAGGAGAGACTGATATTTTTTTTCCATCTCGAAAATCTGCCAATGCACGCCTGTCACAGACAGGTTTTCGATGAAAAAAAAATTGCGCGTAGCTGCCAAATGTTAGCTGCCATTAAAATTCACACATTCCTTATATCCCCATAAGTGTTTCACATGCTGACTAGGAACGTTTTGCAAGTTAAAAAAAAATTGTCTTGAATTTTTGTTTGTTATCGCCCAAGAAAATCATGAGCAAAAGAAGAAACAGATTGTAATTAAGGTTTCCAAAGTTCAGGCTTAAAACCAATGTTAAAATTAGGGATATTTTCTTTGTTCAGAAGAAATAACGTAGATTTGCATTTTAAGTACCCGAAAATTTAGCTGTCCCATCCTTAACTTACATTCTAGAATCATTTATGTAAAGGATATTGCTACAATTGGTGGTTGCCCCCCCCCCCTTTCCGCACCATGTTTTATGCTGATACGCTACATATGTGAGAGAGGGAGAAAGCGCATTTACTTAATATGCTCCACATGATAATGCTTTTCTTGGAATACCAACGAATGGCTCTTCGTGCTGTTGCGTAGTCAAAGGAATTTGTATTGCTTACTCCTCAATGATGCAACCTGCGAGTAATAATTTTCAGTTTACTATAGAAAAATCCAACATGAATCATGACCTTAGTATCATGTAAGGACAGTGATGTGACAATAATTTTTTTCTTGTAGTAAGAGTTAACTCGAGTAACTGTTGAAAGTTGATTTTCTTCGTATAACCGAAATGTTTTAAACATGTCATAAAATTAAAGGAAAGTTTAAATAAACATTTACAACACGTCTAATTCTGCCTGTTCCGGTCCATCGACCCACATATATCTTCATAGTACCATGCTTATTTCCCTGTGCTCTAAAAATTATACAATGCAAATTGCTTCAAACGATAGGCATTTTGTTGCAAAATATAAAAACTGCTTCACTGGAAACACTGACAATCTTATTCACTGGATTCTAATGATATAACAGTAGACAAGAAAAAAGTATAAAAATTCTTGTCTTTTAAGCATGTGTTAAAAACTAGCTCACGATCTCACGATTTTCTTACAGAATTGTCACAATGCCATTTTGAAAAAGAGACGCTGTTGAGTTGAGTTGAGAGAGATATGGGCGGCCCTTAACATCGAGGACTTGAGAGCCAATGAGGGTGGAATGAGGCGAGAACCGAGCAGTGCCGCGGGGGAAAACTCGCCGACCAGTGGCATGCACCGGCATCCCACTTGCGAAAATCCGGGAATGACCCGGCCGGGGAGTGAACCCAGTTCGCCATGGTGGGAGGCGAGCAGTCTAACCACTCAGTCACCACGGCCCCGTCGCTCAAACGAGGAGCAAATGGAGTGTGCACAGGTTTGCGAAGTCTAGCCTACTGGCGAGGGGGGGGGTAGCTACCCCGCCCCCCTGAAAGCTTCTCAGTGACGTCACGAGGGTGGTCGCTAATCCAGACGAATGTCGGGACTCCCAAGTGCCCAACGCCGACAAATGACCCGGAGGGGGCTGCCCTGAGCCCGGAGAGCTGCAGCGACTGTCGCGCTACTGGGGAGTACGTCGACGAGAAGGGTTGGAATGCTGCGAGTGGGTGTGTGTTGGGGGATTGCGGGGGTGTGAGTGTTGCGAGGGTGCGTGCAAGCGTCCTGCTCCAGCGAGGGAAGGATCGCACGCGCTGATGAGACAGAAGTTGTCACCGCACCGGGTGCAAAGGCGTTCAAGAGAGGACCTCGATTCTAGCGTGGCTTCAACGAGACGAACGTAAGACAACGCCAGGCCGGTCCAGTTAGTTACGACAACGCGGACTGTCAAAGAAATACGGCCGCCAGTCGAACGTAGTAATCTTTCAGAATAACATTTTTTTTTTATGTTTAAACGCTGTTTTTAAATTTTCACACCTGCTTGACGTAAAGGTTCCACAGATAAAGCTAATGTGTCACAATTTGGTTTGCAGTGTTACATTATAAAATTATACCAGATAAAGTATTACAAATTTGAGACGACGTTCGATAAAAACATCGTTATTTGGCTTTTATNATTATAAAATTATACCAGATAAAGTATTACAAATTTGAGACGACGTTCGATAAAAACATCGTTATTTGGCTTTTATCGTTGAAAATAAAATTATGATCTTATATTTGAAAATCTGGTTCACGGGATTTCAATAATGGCCTTAAAACTCAATTTCACTTTTTATTTGTTGTGGCTGTATTACTTTGGCATGCAAACGGGACAGTCTGAAAAATATTATTTGGCAGACAATATATACAGAATGTATCTAAATTCAACCANTTGTTGAAAATAAAATTATGATCTTATATTTGAAAATCTGGTTCACGGGATTTCAATAATGGCCTTAAAACTCAATTTCGCTTTTTATTTGTTGTGGCTGTATTACTTTGGCATGCAAACGGGACAGTCTGAAAAATATTATTTGGCAGACAATATATACAGAATGTATCTAAATTCAACCAACAAATTTCGGCTGCAGGTTAATCACGAATAAAGAAGTTGAAAACAGATAGACGACCTATGATCAAATTCGACTCCGAAGGGCGGTACATGTCTTTGAAGTTGGACCTGACGCACCAGATCATTACAGATATTGAAGAAAATATGTAAGACGGGACACTGCGTTTCTGGATAATGTGTTAGTGTAACATGGTCTACAAACAACACAAAACCTGTCGCTGTCAATCAATTAATTCATGGAAATAATAACGGTTAACACTTTTAATGCGAGCGATTCGACATGACGGGGTAGCATATGTGGGATCTTATCGATGGAATATGAATCCGCATGCTCAAATTGACGAAAAAGGCTACCTTGTGTAAACACCCTTACTCCCACCATTTTCCAGTAATTCGTGTTTGAAATTTCAAAAGAATTATGTACTAAACCTACCAGGTGGGCAACATGCAGAACACTCAATAATGAATATTTGTGAATATCAAAGGGACAAAAAATAACAGAGAGAGGTACGTAACAGTGCCGTTGAGAAATGCCGTAAGTTTCACTAAATCGAAACAATAGCAAAGTACACTACATCTGCCAGTGTGTCATTTCCATGGCAAGAGACTCGAGACTGCGGAATGAATTGTGGCGTACCAAGCATGAGTATTAAAAGAACACAGGACACCACCATAATGCATGCAATAATGTAGTTTTTACAGTAGTAATCGATAAAACTGTATGACATCAATGTCCATACCACAGTCTCTTCTGTGTAAGAATCGACTTGTGTGTGTTGTGATCGTGGATGAGGTGTACGTTGTAAATCGACTTTGTAAAATTGTTATCATGGCAAATTCGTATACGAGGCTGGTGAAGGTAAACACCGTTTGTGTGCAGGTATCACAACACGGTTGCGTGAAGGATGGCGCCATACAGTTCCCTGGAGGATTACTTGCCTGTCATAACGCCCTACCATGTAGGCCTCCACACAACACACGCCATCGTCAAGTGGAGGGTCTATGGCCTATGTGTCATGTGATATGTTTAGTCGTTTACTCAGCCGAAACCATTGTAATAGTGTTTAGCGGAGTGGAGCAGAGGCTTAGTTGAGTATCGCGAAATGGATCGTTTCACATGGCCTGAAACGGCTGACATTCACCTTGTGTATGGGGCTGCGCAGTGTAACAGTAGAACTGCTGTATCCAAACATACGTGAGGTACGTCACTCAAAGTTCACAGCCATTGATAGGAGGATTCGCGAACAGGTGTCATGTACGGTGGGTAATGCAGTACACACTGCGTGGCGTCACAGCGATCATCGTACACTGTGAAACCGAGCGTATCTGTCCCAATACCGCACATGTTACAGGTTTACAGGCATTGCGGGCGATTACAGTAACTAAACTAGAGACAGTAGTCGAGAAATGCCGATTTTATGAAATGTGCAGAGCAATGCTCTATGCTCTGTTGATCGCTAAAAATAAAATATTTAAATCTGTGCCAAAGTGGCGAAGATTCTATAATTCCAAGATGGTTAGGGCTTATCCCCATTAGCCCATGTCAGCACTACAGATCTCAAGGTGGCAGCCTGAATCTCTCGCCCAGGAGATCCCAGACACGGGAGATCGTGGGG